>JAUUDW010420732.1:0-20446 GCA_032361385.1 Panulirus guttatus | reverse complement strand
CTTTCCTTACTGACATATGGCTGTACTTAGCTTACCTTCCTCTCACTACTAACATAAGATAGCTGTACTTAGCTTACCTTACTTTCAATACTTATATATGGCTGTACTTAGCTTAGTTTACTACTGACATATTGCTGCACTTAGCTTACCTTACTCTCAATATTGACATATGGCTCTGCTTAGCTTACCTTACTCTCACTACTCTCACTTCTGACCAAAATGGCTGTACTTATCTTACCTTACTCTCATTACTGACATATGGCTGTACTTAGGTTACCTTACTCTCGCTACTGACATATAGCTATACTTAGCTTACCTTACTCTGACTACTGATATATGGATTCACTTTGCTGTCCTTACTACTTACATATTGCTGCACTTAGCTTACTATACTTCCATTACTGACATATTGTTGCACTTAGCTTACCTTACTCTCACTACTGACATATGGCTGTAATTAGCTTACTTTACCTCATTACTGACACATCGCTGTACTTAGTTTACCTTACTCTCATTACTGATATATGGCTGTACTTAGCTAACCTTACTCTCACTCCTGACATATGGCTGTATTTAGCTTACATTGCTGTCACTACTGACATATGGCCATACTTAGCTTAAATTACTCTCATTACAGACATATGGCTGAATTTAGCTTACCTTAGCTCATTCTTGACATACGGTTGACCTTATGTTATCTTACTCTCATTACTGACATAGGGCTGTACTTTGCTTACCTTACTCTCACTGCTGACATATTGCTGCACTTAGCTTATCTTACTACTGATATATGGCTGTACATAGTTTATCTTACTCTCATTACTGACACATGGATGTACTTCGCTTTCTTTACTCTCACTACTGACATATAGCTTTACTTGGCTTACCTTACTCACACTACTGATATATGGCTGTACTTAGCTTACCTTACTACTGACATACTGCTGCACTTAGCTTACTTTAATCTCATTACTGACATAAGGCTGTACTTAGCTTACCATACACTCTTTACTGACATATGACTGTATTTATCTTACCTTACTCTCACTGCTGACATATGGCTGTACGTAGCTTACCTAACTCTTTTACTGACATACGGCTGTACTTAGCATACCTTACGCTCACTACTGACATATTGCTGCATTTAGCTTACCCTACTTCCATTACTGATTTATGGCTGTACTTTGCTTGCCATATTCTCACTACTGAAATATGGCTGTACTTCGCTTACCTTACCCTTACTACTGACATTTGCCTGTACTTAGCTTACCTTACTCTCATTCATGACACATGGCTATACTTACTTTAGCTTACCTCATTACTGACATATGGCTGTACTTTGCTCACCTTACTCTCACCTCTGACATATATCTGTATATTGCTTACCTTACTGTCACTAGTGACATGTGGCGGTACTTAGCTTACCTTACATTCATCACTGACACATGGCCGTACAAATCTTACCTTCTTCTCATTACTGACATATGGCAGTACTTAGTTTAATTTATTCTCATCACTGATATATGGCTGTGCTTAGCTTACCTTAGTCTCATTTGTGACATATTGTACTTAGCTTACCTTACTCTCACTACTTATATATAGCTGTACTCAGCTTACTTTACTCTCACTTCTGATATATGGCTGTACTTAGCTTACCTTACTACTGACATAAGGCTGTACTTAACTTACCTTACGCTCATTACTGACATATGGCTGTACTTAGCTTACCTTACTCTCACTACTGACATATGGCTATACTTAGCTTATATTACTCTAATTACTGACATATGGCTGTTCTTGGCTTACCTTGCTCTCATTACTGACATGTGGCATCACTTTGCTTACCTTACTCTCTTACTGACATATGGCTGTACTTAGCCTACCTTACTCTCACTGCTGACATATGATGTACTTAGCTTACCTTGCTTTCACTGCTGACATATGGCTGTACTTAGCTTACTTTACTCTCATTCCTGACACATGGCTCTACTTAGCTTACCTTACTCTCATTCCTCAACTTTGGCTCTACTTAGCTTAACTTACTCTCACTACTGACATATTGCTGCACTTACCTTACCCCCATTACTGACTTATGGCTGTACTTAGATTACCATACTCTCACTACTGACATATGGCTGTACTTAGCTTACCTTACTTTCACTACTGACATACGGCTATACTTAGCTACCTTCCTCTCATTACTGACACAAGGCTGTACTTAGCTTACTTTACTCTCATTACTGACATATGGCTGTACTTATCTTAACTTACTCTCAGCACTGACATATTGCTGCACTTAGCTTACCTTACTCCCACTACTGACTTATGGCTGTATTTAACTTACCATACTCTCACTGCTGATATATGGCTGTACTTAGCTTACCTTACTCTCATTTTTGACATATGGCTCTACTTGTTTATCATACACTCATTTCTGACATATGGCTGTACTTTGCTTACCTTACTCTCACTACTGACGTATGTTTGTATTTAGCTTACCTTACTGTCACTGCTGCCATGTGGCTGTACTTAGCTTACCTTATTCTCATTACTGACACATGGCTGTACTTAGTTTACCTTACTCTCAATACTGACATATGGCAGTACTTAGCTTATCCTAATCTCATTACTGTCATTAGGCTCTACTTTGCTTACCGTACTCTCACTGCTGACATATTGCTGCACTTAGCTCTCCTTGCTCTCATTACTGACCTATGGTAGTACTTAGCTTTCCTTACACTCACTACTGATATACGGCTGTACATAGCTTACCTTAGTCTCATTACTGACATATTACTGTACTTAGCTTACCTTACTCTCACTACTGACATATATCTGTAATGAGCTTACCTTACTCTCACTACTGATATATGGCTGTACTTAGCTTACCTTAATACTGACCTAAGACTGTACTTAGGTTACCTTACGCTCATTACTGGCATATGGCTCTACTTAGTTTACCTTACTCTCACTACTGCTAAATGGCTGTATATAGCTTACCTTGCTCCTATTACTGACATATGGCAGTATTTAGCTTACATTACTCTCATTGCTGACATATGGCTGTACTTAGCTTACCTTACTTTCACTGCTGAAATATGGCTGTACATAGCTTACCTTACTCTCGCTACTGACATATTGCTGCACTTAGCTTACCTTACTCTCATTACTGACTTATGGCTGTATTTAGCTTACCTTGCTCTCACTACTGTCATATGGCTGTACTTAGATTACCTTACTCTCACTACTGACATAGGGATGTACTTAGCTTAGCTTGCTCTCATTACTGACATATGGCTCTACGTAGCTAACCTTGCTCTCACTACTGACATTGGGCTGTATTTTGCTTACCTTACTGTCTCAACTTGTATATGGCTGTACTTAGCTTACCTTACTCTCATTACTGACATATGGCAGTACTTAGCTTACTTTATTCTCATTACTGACATACGACTGTACTTAGCTTATCTTACTCTCATTACTGACATAGGGCTGTACTTTGCTTACTTTACTCTCACTGCTGAGATATTGCTGCACTTAGCTTACTTTACTCTCTCTACTGACTTATGGCTCTACTTTGCTTACCTTACCTCACTTATGACATATGGCTGTACGTAGCTTATTTTACTCTTATTACTGATATATGGCTGTATTTGGCTTTCCTTGCTCTTGATACTTATATATGGCAATACTTAGCTTACCTTACTCTCACTACTGACATATGGCTACACTTAGCCTACCTTACTCTCACTGCTGACATACGGCTGAACTTAGCTTACCTTGCTCTCACTATTGACATATGGCTGTACTTAGCTTACCTTACTCTCATTACTGACATAAGGCTGTACTTAGCTTACCTTACTCTCATTACTGACTCATGGCTGTACTTAGCTTAATTTTCTCTAGCTACTGACATATTGCTGCACTTAGCTTACCTTACTTCCATTACTGACTTTTGGCTGTATTTGACTTACCATACTCTCACTACTGATATATGGCTGTACTTAGCTTACCTAACTGTCATTCTTGACATATGGCTCTAACTGGTTATCATACTTTCATTACTGACATATGACTCTGCTTTTTTACTGTCACTACTGACATATGGCTGTATTTAGCTTACCTTAATGTCGCCACTGCCATATGGCTGTACTTAGCTTACCTTATTCTCATTTGTGACACATGGCTGTATTTAGCTTACCTTACTCTCATTAATGACATATGGCAGTACTTAGCTTATCCTACCTTCATTACTGACATAGGGCTCTACTTTGCTTACCTCACTCTCACTGCTCACATATTGATACATTTCGCTTACCTTACACTTATTACTGACAAATGGCAGTACTTAGCTTACCTTACTCTCATTACTGACATAAGGCTGTTCATAGCTTACCTTAGTCTCATTACTGACATATTGCTGTACTTAGCTTACCTTACTCTCACTACTGACATATAGCTGTTCATAGCTTACCTTACTCTCACTACTGATATATGGCTGTACTTAGCTTACCTTACTACTGACATAAGGCTGTACTTAGCTTACCTTACGCTCATTAATGACATTTGGCTGTATTTAGTTTACCTTACTCTCACTACTGACATATGGCTCTACATAGCTTACCTTGCTCTCATTACTAACATATGGCATTATTTACTCTCAATGCTGACATATGGCTGCACTTAGCTTACCTTACTCGTACTGCTGATATATGGCTGCACTTAGCTTACCTTACTCTCACTACCGACATATGGTTGTACTTAGCTTACATTACTCTCATTCTTGACACATGGCTTTAATTAGCTTACCTTACTGCCATCACTGACATATGGTTGTACTTAGCTTACCTTACTCTCACTACTGACATATTGCTGCCTTAGCTTACCTTACTCTCATTACTGAGTTATGGCTGTATTTAGCTTACCTTACTCTCACTACTAACATATTGCTGTACTTAGATTAAGTTACTCTCACTATTGACATATGGCTGTACTTAGCTTACCTTGCTCCCATTACTGACATATGGCTGTACTTAGTTTACTTTACTCTCACTACTGACATATGGCTGTACGTAGCTAACTTTGCTCTCACCACTGACATTGGGCTGTATTTAGCTTACCTTACTGTCTCAACTTATATATGGCTATACTTAGCTTACCTTACTCCCATTACTGACATATGGCTGTACTTAGCTTACCTTACTTTCATTACTGACATACGGCTGTACTTAGCTTATCTTAATCTCATTTCTGACGTAGGGCTGTACTTTGCTTACCTTAATCTCACTGTTGACATTTTTCTTCACTTAGCTTACCTTACCCTCATTATTGACATATGGCTGTACTTAGCTTCCCGTACCCTCATTACTGACATATGGCTGTACTTAGCTTACCTTACTCTCATTACTGACAAATGGCTGTACTTAGCTTACCTTACTCTCAATACAGACATATCGCTGTGTTTAGCTTACCTTACTCGCATTACTGATATATGTCTGGACTTAGCATACCTTACTACTGACATATTTCTCTACGTAGCTTACCTTACATTCATTACTAACATATGGCTGTACTTAGATTACCTATTCTCAGTACCGACAAATATCTGTACTTAGCTTGCTGTACTCCCACAACTGATATATGGCTGTACTTAGCCTATTTTACTACTGACATATTGTTGTACTTAGCTTACTTTACTCTCTTTACTGACATATGGCTGTACTTAGCTTTCCTTACTCTCACTACTGATATATGGCTGTAATTAGCTTACCTTACTACTGACATATGGCTGTACATAGCTTACCTTACGCTTATTACTGACATATGGCTGTGCTTAGCTTAACTTACTCTCATTACTGACATATCGTTGCACTTAGCTTACCTTACTCTCATTACTAACGCATGGCTGTATTTAGCCTACCTTTCTCTCACTGCTGACTTATGGCTGTACTTAGCTTACCTTGCTCTCACTACTGACATATGGCTGTATTTAGCTTACCTTATTCTCATTATTGACACAAAGCTCTACTTAGCTTTCCTTTACTCTCATTACTGACATATGGCTGTACTTAGCTTAACTTACTCTCACCACTGATATATTGCTGCACTTAGCTTACCTTACTCCCATTAGTGACTTAAGGCTGTACTTAGCTTACCATACTCTCACTACTGACATATGGGTGTACTGAGTTTATGTTACTGTCACTTCTGACATATGGCTGTAGTTAGCTTACTTTACTCTCATTCTTGACACAAGGCTGTAATTAGCTCACCTTACTCTCATCACTGACATATGGCTGTACTTAGCTTACCTTACTCACACTACTGACATATTGCTGCACTTAGCTTACCTTACTCTCATTACTGACTTATGGCTGTACTTAGCTTACCTTACTCTCACTACTGATATGGCTGTACTTAGATTACCTTACTCTCACTACTGACATATGGCTGTACTTAGCTTCCCTTGCTCTCATTACTCACATATGGCTGTACTTAGTTTACCTTATCCTCACTACTGACATATGGCTGTACGTAGCTAACCTTGCTCTCACTACTGACATTGGGTTGTATTTAGCTTACATTACTGTCTCAACTTATATATGGCTGTACTTAGCTTACATTACTCTTAATACTGACATATGGCTGTACTTAGCTTACCTTACTTTCACTACCGACATACGGCTGTACTTAGCTTATCTTACACTCATTACTGACATAGGGCTGTACTTTGCGTACCTTACTCTCACTGCTGACATATTGCTGCACTTAGCTTACCTTACCATCATTATTGACATATGGCTGTACTTAGCTTACCTTACTCTCACTACTGACATATGGCTCTACCTAGCTTACCTTACTATCATTATTGACAAATGGCTGTACTTAGCTTACCTTACTCTCACTACAGACATAGAGCTGTGTTTAGCTTACCTTACTCACACTACTGTTATATGTCTGGACTTAGCTTACCTTACTACTGACATATGGCTCTACTTATCTTACCTTACTCTCGTTACTAACATATGGCTGTACTTAGATTACCTTACTCACACTACGGACATATATCTGTACTTAGCTTACCTTACTCCCACTACTGATATATGTTGGTACTTAGCTTATTTTAGAAATGATAGATAGTTGCACTTAGCTTACTTTAATCTTATTACTGATATTTGGCTGTACTTAGCTTACACTACTCTCGCTACTGATATATGGCTGTACTTATCCTATCTTACCACTGACATATGGCTGTACTTAACTTACCTTACTCTCACTACTGATATATGGCTGTACTTAGCTTACCTTACTACTGACATATGGCTGTACTTAGCTTACCTACGCTCATTACTGACATATGGCTGTACTTAGCTTACCTTACTCTCACTACTGACATATGGCTGGACTTATCTTACCTTACTCTCACTACTGACGCATGGCTGTACTTAGCCTACCTTACTCTCACTGCTGACATATGGCTGTACTTAGCCTACCTTGATCTCACTATTGACATATGGCGCTACTTAGATTACCTTTTTCTCATTATTGACACAAGGCTGTAGTTAGCTTTCCTTACCTCATTATTGACATATGGCTGTACTTAGCTTAACTTACTCTCACTACTGACAAATTGCTGTACTTAGATTACCTTAATCCCATTAGTGTTTTATGGCTGTACTTAGCTTACCTTTCTCTCACTACTGACATATGGCTGTACTGAGTTTACCTTACTGTCACCTCTGACATATGGCTGTATTTAGCTTACCTTACTCTCATTCTTGACACATGACTCTGATTAGTTTATCTTACTCGCATTAGTGATATATGGCTCTACTTTGCTTACCTTACTGTCACTACTGACAAATGGCTGTAATTAGCTTACCTTACTACTGACATATGGTTGTACTTAGCTTATCTTACTCTCATTACTGACACACGGTTGTACTTAGCTTACCTTACTCTCGTTTTTCACATAAGGCAGTATTTAGCTTATTCTACTCTCAATACTGACATTGGGCTATACTTTGTTTACCGTACTCTCATTGCAGACATATTTCTGCATTTAGCTTACCTTACTCTCATTACTGACATATGGCTGTAATTAGTTTACCTCACTCTCATTACAGACATATGGCTCTACTTAGCTTACCTTACTCTCATTACTGACATATGGCTCTACTTATCTTACCTTCCTCTCTCTACTAACATTTAGCTCTACTTAGCTTACCTTACTCTCAATACTGATATATGACTGTACGTAGCTTACTTTACTACTGACATATTGCTGCATTTAACTTACCTTACTCTCAATACTGACATATGGCTCTGCTTCGCTTACCTTACTCTCACTACTGACATTTGGCTTTATTTAGCTTACCTTACTTTCACCTCTGACAAATGGCTGCACTTAGCTTACCTTATTCTCATTACTGACATATGGCTTTACTTAGGTTACTTTACTCTCACTACTGACATATAGCTGTACTTAGCTTACCTTACTCTGACTACTGATATATGGATTTACTTTGCTTACCTTACTACTTACATATTGCTGCACTTAGCTCACTTTACTTTCATTACTGACATAATGCTGTATATAGCTTACCTTACTCTCACTACTGACATATGGCTGTATTTAGCTTACCTTACCTCATTACTAACACATCGCTCTACTTAGTTTACCTTACTCTCATTAATGATATATGGCTGTACTTAACTATCCTTACTCTCACTACTGACATATGGCTTTATTTAGCTTACATTACTGTCACTACTGACATATGGCCGCAATTAGCTAAATTACTCTCATTACTGACATATGGCTGTATTTAGCTTATCTTAATCTCATTATTGACATATGGTTGCACTTATCTTACCCTCATTACTGACATAGGGCTCTACTTTGCTTACCTTACTCTCACTGCTGACATATGCTGCACTTAGCTTACCTTACTACTGATATATGGCTATACATAGTTTACCTTACTCTCATTACTGACTTATGGCTGTACTTCACTTATTTTACTCTCACTACTAACATATAACTTTACTTGGCCTACCTTACTCACACTACTGATATATGGCTGTACTTAGCTTACCTTACTACTGACATACTGCTGCACTTAGTTTACTTTACTCTCATTACTGACATATGGCTGTACTTAGCTTACCATACTCTCTTTACTGTCATATGGCTGTATATATCTTACCTTACTTAGCTTACCTTACTCTCATTTTTGATACATGACTATACTTAGTTTAGCTTACTCTCATTACTGACATATGGCTGTACTTTGCTTACCTTATTCTCACTTCTGATATATGGCTGTATTTTGCTTACATTACTGTCACTAGTGACATGTGGCGTTACTTAGCTTACCTTACTCTCATTACTGATACATGGCTGTACAAAGCTTACTTTTCTCTCATTACTGACATATGGCAGTAGTTAGCTTATCCTACTGATATTACTGACATAGGGCTGAACTTTGCTTACCGTACGCTCACTGCTGACATATTGCTGCACTTAACTTAACTTACTCTCATTACTGACATATGGCTGCACTTAGTTTACATTATTCTCACTACTGACATATGGCTGTACTTAGCTTACCTTAGTCTCATTTGTGACATATTGTACTTTGCTTACCTTACTCTCACTACTTATATATAGCTGTACTCAGCTTACTTTACTGTCACTTCTGATATATGGCTGTGCTTAGCTTGCCTTACTACTGACATAATGCTGTACTTAGCTCACCTTATGCTCATTACTGACATATGGCTGTACTTAACTTACCTTACTCTCATTACTGACATATGGCTGTACTTAGCTTACATTACTCTAATTACTGACATATGGCTGTTCTTGGCTTACCTTGCTCTCATTACTGACATGTGGCATTACTTTGCTTACCTTACTCTCTTACTGACATATGGCTGTACTTAGCCTACTTTACTCTCACTGCTGACATATAATGTACTTAGCTTACCTTGCTTTCACTGCTGACATATGGCTGTACTTAGCTTACCTTACTCTCATTCCTGACACATGGCTGTACTTAGCTTACCTTACTCTTATTCCTGAAGTATGGCTGTACTTAGCTTAACTTATTCTCACTCCTGATATATTGCTGCACTTAACTTACCTTACCCCCATTACTGACTTATGGCTGTACTTAGATTACCATACTCTCACTACTGACATATGGCTGTACTTAGCTTACCTTACTTTCACTACTGACATACGGCTATACTTAGCTACCTTCCTCTCATTACTGACACAAGGCTGTACTTAGCTTACTTTACTCTCATTACTGACATATGGCTGTACTTATCTTAACTTACTCTCAGCACTGACATATTGCTGCACTTAGCTTACCTTACTCCCACTACTGACTTATGGCTGTATTTAACTTACCATACTCTCACTGCTGATATATGGCTGTACTTAGCTTACCTTACTCTCATTTTTGACATATGGCTCTACTTGTTTATCATACACTCATTTCTGACATATGGCTGTACTTTGCTTACCTTACTCTCACTACTGACGTATGTTTGTATTTAGCTTACCTTACTGTCACTGCTGCCATGTGGCTGTACTTAGCTTACCTTATTCTCATTACTGACACATGGCTGTACTTAGTTTACCTTACTCTCAATACTGACATATGGCAGTACTTAGCTTATCCTAATCTCATTACTGTCATTAGGCTCTACTTTGCTTACCGTACTCTCACTGCTGACATATTGCTGCACTTAGCTCTCCTTGCTCTCATTACTGACCTATGGTAGTACTTAGCTTTCCTTACACTCACTACTGATATACGGCTGTACATAGCTTACCTTAGTCTCATTACTGACATATTACTGTACTTAGCTTACCTTACTCTCACTACTGACATATATCTGTAATGAGCTTACCTTACTCTCACTACTGATATATGGCTGTACTTAGCTTACCTTAATACTGACCTAAGACTGTACTTAGGTTACCTTACGCTCATTACTGGCATATGGCTCTACTTAGTTTACCTTACTCTCACTACTGCTAAATGGCTGTATATAGCTTACCTTGCTCCTATTACTGACATATGGCAGTATTTAGCTTACATTACTCTCATTGCTGACATATGGCTGTACTTAGCTTACCTTACTTTCACTGCTGAAATATGGCTGTACATAGCTTACCTTACTCTCGCTACTGACATATTGCTGCACTTAGCTTACCTTACTCTCATTACTGACTTATGGCTGTATTTAGCTTACCTTGCTCTCACTACTGTCATATGGCTGTACTTAGATTACCTTACTCTCACTACTGACATAGGGATGTACTTAGCTTAGCTTGCTCTCATTACTGACATATGGCTCTACGTAGCTAACCTTGCTCTCACTACTGACATTGGGCTGTATTTTGCTTACCTTACTGTCTCAACTTGTATATGGCTGTACTTAGCTTACCTTACTCTCATTACTGACATATGGCAGTACTTAGCTTACTTTATTCTCATTACTGACATACGACTGTACTTAGCTTATCTTACTCTCATTACTGACATAGGGCTGTACTTTGCTTACTTTACTCTCACTGCTGAGATATTGCTGCACTTAGCTTACTTTACTCTCTCTACTGACTTATGGCTCTACTTTGCTTACCTTACCTCACTTATGACATATGGCTGTACGTAGCTTATTTTACTCTTATTACTGATATATGGCTGTATTTGGCTTTCCTTGCTCTTGATACTTATATATGGCAAT
The DNA here is from genome assembly GCA_032361385.1 of Panulirus guttatus. NCBI lineage: Eukaryota > Metazoa > Arthropoda > Malacostraca > Decapoda > Palinuridae > Panulirus > Panulirus guttatus. The sequence continues at coordinate 8,680 of JAUUDW010420732.1, read as the reverse complement.
ACTTAGCTTACCTTACTCTCACTACTGACATATGGCTACACTTAGCCTACCTTACTCTCACTGCTGACATACGGCTGAACTTAGCTTACCTTGCTCTCACTATTGACATATGGCTGTACTTAGCTTACCTTACTCTCATTACTGACATAAGGCTGTACTTAGCTTACCTTACTCTCATTACTGACTCATGGCTGTACTTAGCTTAATTTTCTCTAGCTACTGACATATTGCTGCACTTAGCTTACCTTACTTCCATTACTGACTTTTGGCTGTATTTGACTTACCATACTCTCACTACTGATATATGGCTGTACTTAGCTTACCTAACTGTCATTCTTGACATATGGCTCTAACTGGTTATCATACTTTCATTACTGACATATGACTCTGCTTTTTTACTGTCACTACTGACATATGGCTGTATTTAGCTTACCTTAATGTCGCCACTGCCATATGGCTGTACTTAGCTTACCTTATTCTCATTTGTGACACATGGCTGTATTTAGCTTACCTTACTCTCATTAATGACATATGGCAGTACTTAGCTTATCCTACCTTCATTACTGACATAGGGCTCTACTTTGCTTACCTCACTCTCACTGCTCACATATTGATACATTTCGCTTACCTTACACTTATTACTGACAAATGGCAGTACTTAGCTTACCTTACTCTCATTACTGACATAAGGCTGTTCATAGCTTACCTTAGTCTCATTACTGACATATTGCTGTACTTAGCTTACCTTACTCTCACTACTGACATATAGCTGTTCATAGCTTACCTTACTCTCACTACTGATATATGGCTGTACTTAGCTTACCTTACTACTGACATAAGGCTGTACTTAGCTTACCTTACGCTCATTAATGACATTTGGCTGTATTTAGTTTACCTTACTCTCACTACTGACATATGGCTCTACATAGCTTACCTTGCTCTCATTACTAACATATGGCATTATTTACTCTCAATGCTGACATATGGCTGCACTTAGCTTACCTTACTCGTACTGCTGATATATGGCTGCACTTAGCTTACCTTACTCTCACTACCGACATATGGTTGTACTTAGCTTACATTACTCTCATTCTTGACACATGGCTTTAATTAGCTTACCTTACTGCCATCACTGACATATGGTTGTACTTAGCTTACCTTACTCTCACTACTGACATATTGCTGCCTTAGCTTACCTTACTCTCATTACTGAGTTATGGCTGTATTTAGCTTACCTTACTCTCACTACTAACATATTGCTGTACTTAGATTAAGTTACTCTCACTATTGACATATGGCTGTACTTAGCTTACCTTGCTCCCATTACTGACATATGGCTGTACTTAGTTTACTTTACTCTCACTACTGACATATGGCTGTACGTAGCTAACTTTGCTCTCACCACTGACATTGGGCTGTATTTAGCTTACCTTACTGTCTCAACTTATATATGGCTATACTTAGCTTACCTTACTCCCATTACTGACATATGGCTGTACTTAGCTTACCTTACTTTCATTACTGACATACGGCTGTACTTAGCTTATCTTAATCTCATTTCTGACGTAGGGCTGTACTTTGCTTACCTTAATCTCACTGTTGACATTTTTCTTCACTTAGCTTACCTTACCCTCATTATTGACATATGGCTGTACTTAGCTTCCCGTACCCTCATTACTGACATATGGCTGTACTTAGCTTACCTTACTCTCATTACTGACAAATGGCTGTACTTAGCTTACCTTACTCTCAATACAGACATATCGCTGTGTTTAGCTTACCTTACTCGCATTACTGATATATGTCTGGACTTAGCATACCTTACTACTGACATATTTCTCTACGTAGCTTACCTTACATTCATTACTAACATATGGCTGTACTTAGATTACCTATTCTCAGTACCGACAAATATCTGTACTTAGCTTGCTGTACTCCCACAACTGATATATGGCTGTACTTAGCCTATTTTACTACTGACATATTGTTGTACTTAGCTTACTTTACTCTCTTTACTGACATATGGCTGTACTTAGCTTTCCTTACTCTCACTACTGATATATGGCTGTAATTAGCTTACCTTACTACTGACATATGGCTGTACATAGCTTACCTTACGCTTATTACTGACATATGGCTGTGCTTAGCTTAACTTACTCTCATTACTGACATATCGTTGCACTTAGCTTACCTTACTCTCATTACTAACGCATGGCTGTATTTAGCCTACCTTTCTCTCACTGCTGACTTATGGCTGTACTTAGCTTACCTTGCTCTCACTACTGACATATGGCTGTATTTAGCTTACCTTATTCTCATTATTGACACAAAGCTCTACTTAGCTTTCCTTTACTCTCATTACTGACATATGGCTGTACTTAGCTTAACTTACTCTCACCACTGATATATTGCTGCACTTAGCTTACCTTACTCCCATTAGTGACTTAAGGCTGTACTTAGCTTACCATACTCTCACTACTGACATATGGGTGTACTGAGTTTATGTTACTGTCACTTCTGACATATGGCTGTAGTTAGCTTACTTTACTCTCATTCTTGACACAAGGCTGTAATTAGCTCACCTTACTCTCATCACTGACATATGGCTGTACTTAGCTTACCTTACTCACACTACTGACATATTGCTGCACTTAGCTTACCTTACTCTCATTACTGACTTATGGCTGTACTTAGCTTACCTTACTCTCACTACTGATATGGCTGTACTTAGATTACCTTACTCTCACTACTGACATATGGCTGTACTTAGCTTCCCTTGCTCTCATTACTCACATATGGCTGTACTTAGTTTACCTTATCCTCACTACTGACATATGGCTGTACGTAGCTAACCTTGCTCTCACTACTGACATTGGGTTGTATTTAGCTTACATTACTGTCTCAACTTATATATGGCTGTACTTAGCTTACATTACTCTTAATACTGACATATGGCTGTACTTAGCTTACCTTACTTTCACTACCGACATACGGCTGTACTTAGCTTATCTTACACTCATTACTGACATAGGGCTGTACTTTGCGTACCTTACTCTCACTGCTGACATATTGCTGCACTTAGCTTACCTTACCATCATTATTGACATATGGCTGTACTTAGCTTACCTTACTCTCACTACTGACATATGGCTCTACCTAGCTTACCTTACTATCATTATTGACAAATGGCTGTACTTAGCTTACCTTACTCTCACTACAGACATAGAGCTGTGTTTAGCTTACCTTACTCACACTACTGTTATATGTCTGGACTTAGCTTACCTTACTACTGACATATGGCTCTACTTATCTTACCTTACTCTCGTTACTAACATATGGCTGTACTTAGATTACCTTACTCACACTACGGACATATATCTGTACTTAGCTTACCTTACTCCCACTACTGATATATGTTGGTACTTAGCTTATTTTAGAAATGATAGATAGTTGCACTTAGCTTACTTTAATCTTATTACTGATATTTGGCTGTACTTAGCTTACACTACTCTCGCTACTGATATATGGCTGTACTTATCCTATCTTACCACTGACATATGGCTGTACTTAACTTACCTTACTCTCACTACTGATATATGGCTGTACTTAGCTTACCTTACTACTGACATATGGCTGTACTTAGCTTACCTACGCTCATTACTGACATATGGCTGTACTTAGCTTACCTTACTTTCACTACTGACATATGGCTGTACTTAGCTTACTTTACTCTCATTACTGACAAATGGCTGTATTTAGCTTACCTTACTCTCACGACTGACATATAGGTGTGTTTAGCCTACCTTACTCACACTACTGATACATGTCTGGACTTAGCTTACCTTATTAATGACATATGGCTTTACTTAACCTTACTTTAGTCTCATTACTGGCATATGGCTGTACTTAGCTTACATTACTCTCACTACGGACATATGTCTGTACTTAGCTTTCCTTACTCCCACTACTGATATATGGCTGTACTTAGCTTACTTTACTACTGACACATTGTTGCAATTAGCTTACTTTACTCTCATTACTGACATATGGCTGTACTTAGCTTACCTTACTGTCACTACAGATTTATAGCTGTACTTAGCTTACCTTACCTCATTACTGATATATGACTGTACTTTGGTTACCTCACTCTTACTACGGACATATATATGTACTTAGCTTATCTTACTGCTACTACTGATATATGGCTGTACTTAGCTTACTTTACTACTGATATATTGTTGCACTTAGTTTACTTTACTCTCATTACTGACATATGGCTTTACTTAGCTGACCTTACTCTCACTACTGAAATATGGCTGTACTTAGCTTACCTTACTACTGACATATGGCTGTACTTAGCTTACCTTACGCTCATTACTGACATATGGCTCTACTTAACTTATATTACTCTCACTGCTGTCATATGACTGTACTTAGCTTACCTTACTCTCACTACTAACGCATGGCTGTACTTAGCCTACCTTACGCTCGCTGCTGACATATGGCTGTACTTAGCTTACCTTACTCTCATTACTGACATATGGCTGTACTTAGCTTACCTTTATCTCATTATTGACACAAGGCTTTACTTATCTTTCCATACTCTCATTACCGACATGTGGCTGTACTTAGCTTAACTTTCACTACTGACATATTGCTGCACTTAGCTTACCTTACTGTCACTACTGACTTATGGCTGCAATTAGCTTACCTTACTGATACTACTTACGTATGGTTGTACTTAGCTTTTTATACTCTCATTACTGACACACGGCTGTACTTAGCTTACCTTACTCTCATTTTTGACATATGGCTGTATTTAGCTTATCCTACTCTCAAAACTGACATTGAGCTGTACTTTGTTTACCGTACTCTCATTGCAGACATATTTCTGCATTCAGCTTACTTTACTCTTTCACGGACATATGGCTGTAATTAGCTTACCTCACTCTCACTACAGACATATGGCTGTACTTAGCTAACTTTACTCTCATTACTAACATATGGCTGTACTTAGCTTACGTTCCTCTCATTACTAACATATAGCTGTACTTAGCTTACCTTACTCTGAATACTGATATAGGGCTGTACTTAGCTTACTTTACTACTGATATATTGCAGCACTTAGCTTACCTTACTCTCAATACTGACATATGGCTGTGCTTAGCTTACCTTGCTCTTACTACTGATATTTGCCTGTATTTAGCTTACCTTACTCTCACTCCTGACAAATGGCTTTACTTAGCTTACCTTACTCTCATTAGTGACATATGGCTGTACTTAGGTTATTTTACACTCACTACTGACATATAGCTGTACTTAGCTTACCTTACTCTGACTACTGATATATGGATTTACTTTCCTAACCTTACTAATTACATAATGCTGCACTTAGCTTACTTTACTCTCATTACTGATATATTACTGTATCTAGCTTACATTACTCTCACTACTGACATATTGCTGTATTTAGCTTACCTTACTCTCATTACTGACACATCGCTCTACTTAGTTTACCTTACTCTCATTACTAATATATAGATGTACTTAGCTAACCTTACTCTCCTTATTGACAAATGGAAGTATTTAGCTTACATTACTGTCACTACTGATATATGGACGTACTTAGCTTAGATTAATCACATTACTGACATATGGCTGTATTTAGCTTACCTTAGCTCATTATTGACATACGGTTGCACTTATCTAACCCTCATTACTGACATAGGGCTGTACCTTGCTTACCTTACTCTCACTGCTGACATATAGCTGTATTTAGCTTACCTTACTCTCAATACTGATATATGACAGTAGTTAGCTTCCCTTACTCTCACAACTGACATAAGGCTCTATATAGCTTACCTTACCCTCATAACTGACATATTGCTGTACTTAGCTTACCTTACTCTCACTACTGACATATAGCTGTACTTAGCTTACCTTACGCTCATTACTGACATATGGCTGTACTTAGTTTACCTTTCTCTCACTATTCACATATGGCTGTACATAGCTTACCTTGCTCTCATTACTGACATATGGCAGTGCTTAGCTTACCTTACTCTCAATGCTGACATTTGGCTGTACTTAGCTTACCTTACTCTTACTGCTGACATATAGCTGTAATTTGTTTACCTTACTCTCACTACCGACATATGGTTGTACTTAGCTCACTTTACTCTCATTTTTGACAAATGGCTGTACTTAGCTTACCTTACTATCATCACTGACATATGGCTGTACTTAGCTTACCTTATTCTCACTACTGACATATTGCTGCAATAAGTTTACCTTACTCTCATTACTGACTTATGGCTGTATTAAGCTTCACTTACCTCCCTACTGACATATGGCTGTACTTAGATTACCTTACCCTCACTACTTACATATGGCTGTACTTAGCTTACCTTGCTCTCATTGCTGACATATGGCTTTACTTAGTTTACCTTACCCTCACTACAAATATATGGCTGTACGTAGCTAACCTTACTCTCACTACTGAAAATGGGCTGTATTTAGCTTACCTTACTGTCTCAACTTATATATTGCTGTACTTAGCTTACCGTACTCTCATGACTGACTTTTGTCTGTACTTAGCTTACAATACTCTAATTACTGACATACGGATGTACTTAGCTTATCTTACCCTCATTACTGATATAGGGCTGTACTTTGCTTACCTTACTCTCACTGCTGACATATTGCGGCACTTAGCTTACCTTGCTCTTATTACTGATATATGGCTGTACTTAGCTTACCTTGCTTTCACTACTGACATATGGCTCTACTTATCTTACCTTACTCTCATTACTGACAAATGGCTGTACTTAGCTTACTTTACTCTTACTACTGACATATAGGTGTGTTTAGCTTACCTTACTCACACTACTGATATATGTCTGGACTTAGCTTACCTTGCTACTGACATATGGCTTTACTTAGCTTACCTTACTCTCATTACTGATATATGGCTGTAGTTAGCTTACCTTACTCTCATTACGGACATATATCTGTACTTAGCTTACGTTACTCCCACTACTGATATATGGCTGTACTTAGCTTACTTTACTACTGATATATTGGTGCACTTAGCTTAGTTTACGCTCATTACTGACATATGGCTGTATTTAGCTCACCTTACTCCCACTTCAGACATATTGCTGTACTTAGCTTACCTTACTCTCATTACTGATATATGGTTGTAATTATCTTACCTTATTCTCACTACTGATATATAGCTGTATTTAGCCTACGTTACTCACACTACTGATATATGTCTGTACTTAGCTTTCCTTACTACTGATATATGGCTCTACTTAGCTTAAATTAATGTCATTACTGACATATAGCTCTAATTAGCTTTCCTTAGTCTCAATACGGACATATAGCTTTACTTAGCTTACCTTACCCCCACTACTGATACATGGCTGTACTTAGCTTAGTTTACTACTGACGTATTGTTGCACTTAGCTTACTTTACCCTCATTACTGACATATGGCTGTACTCAGCTTACCTTACTCTCACTACTGACTTATGGCTGAATTTAGCTTACCTTACTGTCACTGCTGACATATTGCTGTACTTAGCTTACCTTACCCTCATTACTGATATATTGCTATACTTAGCTTACCTTACTCTCACTCCTGACATACAGATGTACTTAGCTTACCTTACTCTCACTACAGATATATGGCTGTACTTAACTTACCTTACAACTGATATATTGTTGATCCTAGATTAATTTACGCTCATTACTGACATATGGCTGTACTTAGCTTACGTTACCCTCACTACTGACATATGGCTGTACCTACCTTACTCACATTAATGACATATGGCTATACTTAGCTTACTTTACTCTTAATACTTGTATATGGCTGTACTTAGCTTACCTTACTCTTAATACTTGTATATGGCTGTACTTAGCTTACCTTACTCTCACTTCTGACTTATGGCTGTATTTAGCTTACCTTACTGTGACTACTGACATATGGCTCTACTTAGCTTACCATACTCTCACTCCTGATATATGGCTGTACTTAGTTTACCTTACCTCATTACTGACATATGGCTCTATTTAGCTTACCTTACTCTCACTACTGATATATGGCTTTATTTAGTTTACCTTACTCTCACAACTGACATATTGCTGCACTTAGCTTACCTTACTCTCACTACTGACTTATGGCTCTACTTTGCTTATCTTACCTCACAACTATCATATGGCTGTACTTAGCTTACCTTACTCTCATTAGTGACATATGGGTGTACTTGACTTACCTTGCTCTCAATACTGATATATGGCAGTACTTAGCTTACCTTACTTTTACTACTGACATGTGGCTATACTTTGCCTACCTTACTCTCACTGCTGACATACGGCTGTACTTAGGTTACCTTGCTCTCACTACTGACATATGGCTGTACTTAGCTTACCTTACTCTCATTACTGAAACAAGGCTGCACTTAGAATACATTACTCTCATTACTGACATATGGTTGTACTTAGCTTAACATACTCTCACTACTCACATATTGCTGCACCTAGCTTACCTTACTCCCATTACAGACTTATGGCTGTGCTTAACTTACCATACTCTCACTGCTGATATATGGCTGTACTTAGCTTACCTTGCTCTCATTCTTGACATATGGCTCTACTTGGTTATCATACTCTCA
>JAUUDW010420621.1:0-12743 GCA_032361385.1 Panulirus guttatus | reverse complement strand
AAAAGAGAAAAAAAAGGCAAGTGAATTACGAGGAAGTGAAACCGTATAGAAGAAAACCTCCATTATTAATGTATTGGTTGTTGGCCAACGATTTTTTACTGAGAATTAAAGAATCAAATTTCCTGATACGTCCTCAATTAGAATATTGTCATGAGGATGCGTAGTTGGACGTTGATGGTTAAAAATGAAGGACAAACTATGAGAATAATTATTGGGTGGGCAAGATGTTATGCTACGGTCCATAATCAATTGAAATATCATTTACAGTTCAAAATCGTATCCGGCCTTTGCTGTTTACTTAGGTATGCATTACAGCGGGAAAAATATCCTGCAGTCAGGCAGCTTACTGTGATGATTTTGGTATAAGGGAAATTTTTACGTGCATTTTCTCCACAAGCGGGACATTTTAGGGTCCTTTAAAGTTCCTCGGGGACAGGGAAACATACAAGTCAAAAGTGGGACTGTCTCGCCGAAGTCGGTACAAGTGTTCGTTTCATTTGCGACCTGTGCGGGAGGTGCTGAAGAGGATGTATACATCAGAACGTTAAGCAGTAATCAAGAGTCGGTGTTTGATTTTTTTATGGTATTTTTGCATGGTTAGCTTTGCAAATACACCTTTTTTTTTAACACTGCAGCAACTTTCGGCTTGGATATGATAGCACCAAGTTCTTCTACTCATTGGCACTGTGTGAAGGTATGAATTTTATGTACAGTTTGACCAGTGCTTTTCGGTGAGGAAAGTATTTTAGTATTACATGAAAAGTAGTGATATGTCTTTCGGGAAACCACATTAACTTTAAAGTGGGAGACAAGGGTGAATGAAGATAAATGCATCATTCAACCCGCTAACGTATCAGAAGTTGGAAAATCTGAGTTTCATTCATTATTCACCAAAGCTCTTGCTTCGTAAATTTGGGAGATAGTTCATCCATAAAGGACAGTTTTGACTTACGATTACATTGCGTGATTGAGTATTACTTAAAAAGTTATATTTCCTACTGAACCATATCATTTCAAGGGTTGATAAGTGTAAATTTTTCAGACTTTAGGTCCCCAGTCCCAACGCCGCAGGCTGGCTAAAGGACAGGAACGCCCACTTCCCTGCGGGTAGCCTTGCTATGGTTATATAAGGCGTATGGTAGATGATAGGAGTGGTGAAGAGAATACATAGTATAGTTGACAGTAAAAGGCGATGCACAAAATCAGCAAGTCACTTGCTTCTTACTGGTTGACTTGCGTATTTCACACAATGGTAAATGAATTGCTTTTGATCGTGGGCAATGGAGTCGCTTAGAGTGTGAGGTTAGAAGGGAGAGTGGAGATATTAGTCTTGAAAATTACCACTGTAGTATGCAAAAAGAAAGCAGAATTGCTTGTAATAGTGTGGCTTTATTTTTTTTTTCTCTTAAATAAAATAAACTGAAGATATGTGTGAGGGGACGGAGATGTTTTATGCGCTTGATCCGTTGCATGGAAATGGGAACGGATGTAAAGATGATAGATGTAGCGCCAAGCGAAAGAACAGAATACAACCTTCTCCTTCAGCAGGAAGTAGAGGTGGTATACTCGGTAAAAGGAACAAGTCTCTTAATTACCCCCTCACAGTAGGAGGGTTGCCTTTATTCCATCTCTTTCATATACGCCTCTATGTGACTGACCATGATATTAAGAACATATATTAGGTTTTTGTTAGACAGAAGACCCACTTATAGAAACAACTGTAATGGAGATTTTATGCACAGTAAAGTTGTGCAAGCATAAGTCGTTAACACTCAGGGTTTTGGTTAAACAGTGAGTCATTAAGCTGTTTTTCGTAACTGTCAATTTTCAAGTTTAGGAGCTATATCAAAGGGTAAATCATCTCCTATGAAAGAATTTGACATGAGATGAGACGTTCGCTCAGGAGGCGGGGCTGCTCTTTTTAGCGCATTGGGTGATAAGTTTGACGTTAGGGGCATAACCCCAAGTAGACTCCACCCTTCATACATTTCGAGTCAATAATATCATCATCAACTCTACCAGTCTGACCAGTCTTTCTCTGGAACCCAGTTATTAAAGAAAGGCTGTAGGAGGCGTTTGCTACACTATCAAAGGGGGAAAAAATATATATATTCTCTGAAGATTTTCGTTCTCTAGTCATTCCTTTAATGTCTTATTTTTGTACTTCATTTACGATTAGATGATTTATAGAGTGCTATTTATTTCGCAAATCATACTTTCAAAGGATGTAAGGACTGCGGCAGGAACTGGGCCACCAGGGTCATATCTACAGCTACTCCGTTTTCACCTTTACCACACGAGTGGAAATGGTATATATTATCCTACTACTATATCATCATGAGCTGGTAGAAAACGAGGTGCTTTACGGGTAACTATAAACGTTGAGATATTTTGGTCTGTTTAGCTATACGAGAGTTCACCTCTGGATTCTCCGTGCAGCGTGTGCTTTGGAGGAACATGCATGTAATAGTCTTGGGTTATCGCAATGTGGAAAGGAACATGAATACAACAGTATTGTATTAGGATATTGTGGAGGGGAACGTGTTAACAACAGCAGTCTTGTATGACCACAGTTTAGGCACAGATACATTACCACATTATGGGAGGAAAGACTGAATTATAGTGATGTAACCACAGTGGAAGGAAATGTGTAAACAATAGACCTACATTACGTTGATGTAGAGACTACAGTGCAATATCATGATATTGTAACAAACATATAAAACAATTACTCTACCATTGTGTGGAGACGTGTAAAAAATATTAAAGCACTGCCAGTGTGTGGACACGTGTAAAAAATATTAAAGCACTGCCAGTGTGTGGAGACCTGTTAACAAAAGTGATGCTCTACCACAGTGTGGAGACATGTAAACAATCATGATGCACTACGACACTGTAGAGACATGTAAACAATCGTGATGCACTACAACAGTGTGGAGACAAGTAAACAATAGTGATGGAGTACAACTGTTGGCACATGTAAATAGTTGTTATACGCTACAACTGTAGAGACTTTTAAACAATAGTGCTGGACTGTCGCAATATTTAGACATGTAATCATTAGTGATGCTCTATCACAGTGTGGAGACATGTAAACAAAACATAGTGATGCACTACCACAGTGTGGAGATGTAACCAGTAGTGGTGGACTTGTCACGCAATCGAGGTGAATATAAACGATAGTGTTGCTGCACCACAGTGACCATCAGAAAGGGGTGAGGTTGAGGAAGGTGGAGAACTCGCCTGTGGGCTGCAGGTACCACCCTCACGGCATGTGGAAGGAGGTCTGGGACACACTTCCCCCATCTCTAATGGTACCTTAACCCATTATTCATCCTAGATCTACTTAACTCAAGTCTGTCACACACACGACTGTGGAACACACGGCACGTACTGTACAGTTGGATAATTGCAATCGGATAATCACACACTAATTGGTGACCACACAGTCTGCCTTTGCCTTCGGCATTTACAAGCCAACGAATACGGGTTTGTCGTATTCAAGACAAATTCGAAGAGTCCAGATTTGCCACTGAGAGAGAAATTCAAGGAGTGTCCAGGGACAACTTGTGACCGAAATCTGAAACTTTAGAATTGTTACGCCTCCCATGTAAGGTATCCAGGATTCTGAGAACGAGCTCGCGGCGAACTGAAGACGTGGCGAATTCTGAACAATATACCCAAGAAATATTAGTAAGCAAATCACACACGTGGCGGAAGTCTGTTATAAAGAATCACGTTGATTACAACTTTGAACTGTAGGAAAGGACTCCATTTACGTCGTGATGGGAATAGCTGACAGCCAACTCGTTGTTCATTCAGACAGTGGACACGACAACTGGGAACTTCCTACGCATTATTTTTTTCTCTCAACCCTTTCTCTCGGTTCACCTCACTCGCCTCGACCTTACTCAAGCTGACTACCGCGACAGCCCACACTGGAGGCATTATGATCATTATCGATAAAATGATTTGCTTCTTTTGGAATTCATAATCCATCACTACATGGCACAGATCATGGCGGTAATCTGTGAGGCGACTTCATAGTCAGAAAACATTTAAGTAAATTGGTGTCTGTCCATCTGAAAGTGGCGGTAGTCTAGGCCGTAAGTGGAAGCAGCAGATTGGGCGTTGTAGATCATTCTCATACGAAGGATGAAGCCGCAAAAGGTCCGAGGTGTAGGTTATGCTGTAGTGCAGCCTTGCCTAAATCAGCTGGCTCGAGGGTTTGGTACCTGCTGTGGGTAATGGGGAGGTGGGTGTACCCTGTTGGTACTGGGAAGGTGAGTGTGTCCTACTGGTACTGGGAAGGTGAGTGTATCCTCAGCCGGTTCTGTGATGGTGAGTGTGACCTGTGCTGGTTCTGTGATGGGGAGGGTGTCCTGTGGTGATTCTGTGATGGTGAGTTGTTCTCTGCTGGCTCTGGGAAGCGAGTGTGACCTCTGGCTGTACTGGTATAGTGAAGACGTGGTATGTTGCTTTTGTTCTAGCATGTGTGTATGGTGTGTGTAGCAATGGCTCTGGGACATATATGTGTGAATTGGGCAATAAGATGTTGAGAGTTTAGCGTTCCTATCGTTGGTGCAAGATGCCAGAGATGTAGTGCGATGAGAACTGATCTATAATATCTAGTTAACGGATTATATAATGAGCCTTTAGCAAGTTTAATGTTGGAACGTTGAGCTGGGACGTCGAGTGAATGACTAATCAACAGCTTCATGCTTATAGGGTTGTCGTCAGGGAGAGAAACCGGAAGGTAGATCATCACAGCATTATCCTAGAGCTAGGGTGTCATGGCGCTTGTGTCGCCGTTGGCTCTATGCTCGTGACTCTTCCAGTGGGTGTAATCGTTTCAGGATTCGCATAGCTCTTAGAAATTATGAAGCACTGAAATTCAATGAAACTGAGAGAAGTGTGGTATGAGTTCCCATCTTCATTTCTGTGAAGTCTTGGGCGTTGATTATCCTTCATTACTGCAAGTTCATATCGTTATACTCGGCGCTTTCACTTGTTGCAGATATCGTTGGTCTCCCTGTTTAACTAGCGAAATAACGAAGGAATAACAATGGTAAGGAGCAGAAGATAACGTGGATGATTCTGGGTTCTGGCTGGAATGAGCGTTAGGGGAGGGACGCGGGACTTTCTCCGAGACGGTTTTCATTAGGTACCCTTCACTTCCGTCCTCCAAGGTGATTGCGACTTCTTTTTGCTCTTCGACGAGTCCTTGGCTTGCAGGGGGTCTTGAGGGCCCAGAGTTGCAGCAGTAACTCTGGGACGTGAACTTTATGGTCGGCTTGTGGGATACGCGCCGCTCCTGCCCGCAGCACTCTACACATACTCACACTAGCCCACACGTACGCACTGAGGGATATCCTTGGTATTGATTATGCGTAAATTCCCTGGGGATGCTACCGGACTCAGCCTGCTTGAAGTTACACCACATGAAAGTCACCTTTGGCGATGCTGTGTCTTCGTCGACTGACGAGAGTACAGTCTCGTCAGAGAGCATCTCGCTTCAAAGGAGATTTACCCTGTCCCTGACACTTAGTGTAGCGCAGCCTTGGAGCTGCAGGGACCCCCTGGAAAAAAGGGTCCCTCGGCAACAACAGGACCCTTTCAGACAGGAGTCTTGTGGTAATTATAGATAAATAAAGTTCTTAAAAGTGGACATTCACTAATACATGTAAACAATTGCATGGCATCATACATCCAAAAAATTACATCAACACAGACCGACTCTTACATATTGACAAATTAGTCTCGAGTGAGACACACAGTCATGTACAGACACACACACACACACACACACACACACACTCATACAAAGGTACACACTCTTGATATCCGTTTGGTGTTGCCGAACGTCGTTTCTCATGAATACTTCACTGTAATGTCAGTATGAGATGAATATGCGTTCTTAAGAACACTAGTGAAAAATATCTATCTCACTATGAGAGCTTCCAAGCAATGCTTTACTCTGTGCTCCAGTAATAGAGTTAGGCGGCTTGTGTTACTTGGGCTTCTTTCTTTGTGTTGTTACGAGAAATGTTAACCGCACTCCGGATGAGTTCAGGATAGCCTCAGCTGCTGCCTCACTATTCATTATCTTGCCTCAGTAGTCACAGCTGCTCTTTAGCTACACAAGCCCCTCAGTTCTCTCACTAGACACAGCAGCTCCTTCAACCGTACACAGTCCCTAATCTAACTCAGGAGGCACAGTTCCTTCTCAACGGTTCCTCGCGTAACTCGGCAAGCACTACTGTTCCCTTATCAAGTATATCCTTATTTTATCAAGCACAGTTGTACCATTTGACATTGCCCGGTCAGTGATACGCAGTTCCCCTTTCCTTCAACTGTGTTATGTTAACGAGTGACGCCGTGGCACTATTGTGCAATAAACGGGTATCATGTATTCTGCACATTACTGGTGGTCATTTAAATGGAAAATAAGAAAATAGTGAAAAATAAAAACAAACTGATGTGAAAAATGTGAACAAAAAATTGTTTGTGAAATTATGTTCAATGAAGTTTAGAAGCTAAGTGTTATTCCTTATATAGAGACTCCTGAAGGAGCACCACAACAGTGAAGGTGGACTGGTGTGTGAGTTACCATAACAGACTTCAATGGAGGAACTTTCTATTTGATGCCGAGTTCAGTTGCTTCCTGAATTTATGGTTTAATGTTGCAGTTGTGGTAAGATGTGACTGTGGGTGTAATGAAGGATTTAGTATGGAATCCGAGTGTACTGAGAAAGTTGTTGTGTAGAGCGTGGGAGCAGTGGTGAGGGTACAGGCTGTGATGGAGCGTGAGAGAAGCGATAAAACTAGAATGGTTGGAGTATTGGTGGTGTGTGGGTGTGAGTGGTGGTGGGATGCAAGTTATGGTGGGGTGAATATGGCAGTAGGTGTCTGCAGATTAATTATGTTGATTTGCATTTATAGTTATCGTAGTCTTGTAGTTGTCTCTAGAGGGGGAAGTATGGAATAAAAGCGTTATTCAGGCCAAACATTCCGTTCGTTGTAACACTAAGGTTATGTATGTCACACAAAGGAAAGTGTAACGGAAGAATCTATTAATTATACTTCCGCTTTGCACAAAGGATGTCCTAACAGGGTTGCTATTTACTGCCATGTACACTGATGTCGTCCTTCTGAGTTTTTCCAAACTGCGTTTCGCATTGAGATATTGATAACTCATCAGTCGTAGTAACTCGTTCTGCAGAAATTAGCTTCTTATAAGCAAACAAATTAAAAACAATGGTGAGCGTTGCGTTGTTAGGGCAGATTCAAAACTCCTGAATATGGTGACTGTGTGATCGTCCCCGGAAACTGTCATGTGTTCGAGCAAATAAATACGGTGTGTAGCCTAGTCGCCAAGTCTAGTAGTAATTCTTCGCAACGCTCAGCACCTCTTTGAGAACCCGCGTAAGGAATCTTCCATTATTCGTCTACTAATCCTTAGATTATAAGACCCTTTTTATTCTAAACCTCTTTATCTAAAGCTTTATAATGATTAGTTCCATATCATTTGGTGATACCGGAATTCTTCGTATTAGTGCGCAGTCCTCTCGTGTTCATCACACGCATACACACGTGCGGACCACCGTGGTGTAGTGGTTAGCATTACTGACAATAAATCATCACGGTCTTTCCTGGAGTCGGACTCGCATATGTCGACTCTCAACCAATCCCATCTGTTTATCTTCTCTTGGCTGGTTAAGTGGGTACCTAGCGTAGGCTGGTGTGTAAGTGTATGTACACCTTGAAGTCCAAAAACTGTGTACACAAGTTTCAGAAACGAGGTAACATGACTAAAACTATACCCCCGTAACACACAATAATAACAAACGCACACATTCTACTCTAAGGGTTGCCCATGTTTACTTAGAATGTAGTTAATACATGGGGATCTTGATGAGACACTGGTACTTTTCAGTTACTTGTTTTTAGATACTGGAAGCAGTCTAGCCTGCGAAGGATACTAGTCAATCATCAACGATTTATACTCTGTAGGTGACAAAGCGTTTCTTACCGCTAACAACTTTATCTATGTCATTACTTTGGTGATTGATCACCGTTTCTGTGACGTGTTTTATCCCTACTGCTACAGGTCAAACGGATTTGATCCTGTGGTTCATACGGTCAAGACATAATTACATTGAATGTACTCAGCCTGCACTAGTAAGTACCTCCATGAATGACCATGGTTAGTGTGGTCTGTGTGACATAGTCCTTTCATTGGTACTGACATCATAGATAACATTACTAGCGACATCAGACTTAATGAATCATATGCGATAGCGCCATGATGGGTAAGATTGTCAGGCCACAAAAATTCCTCTCGGTCATTCGGTAGAAAGTTTATCAGGAACTGATAATTTACCAACCCAGGTTCACATTTAGGTAAACTGTTATAAAACCGCTGTGGCATGGGCCATATACATAGTGATAGTATATGTAGACTTAACACCTGAAGAAGGTGTTGAACTTGTTTCGGTTGGTGGATATAACTTGACGTTGACGGCCTCAGTGACCCTGGCAGTCTATAGGCTTAAAGCCAGCCAACCAACCAATTGTCATGGGGTTTTCGTTGGTATGGTACTGTGTAACACTGTTAAGCACAACAAATGAGTATGAGCGTGAGAGGCATGGTATTGTTTGACTGAGGAAAACTGAAGAAGCTAGAGAAGCATGCGAAAATAGGTAGAACGTAATAGTGCGTATGGTAATAGGATGAAAAATTGTCATACAAGTGATTCTGTTAAGACGGTATAACCGCCTCGGCCTTTATTCCCGCTAAGGTTATATATCAGAGCACCGTCGCTCACCTGAATGGGTAAATGTTGCTCCAAACCTCAAGAAGACTACGAAAGCAAGGGGGAAACCCACGAGGTCCTGCTAGAAATCGACCCCGGCGGCGGCGACGACGATAACATGACGGGAGGAACACTGGTTGCGAGATCCCCTGGGCGGTGGGGCGTCACCCACAGGGGCTCTCCGACCAAGAAGCCCATCATCGTCTCTAGTCCAGGGATCCACTCCAACAAGAAGACTACCTTCACTAAGGGTCCGGGCGTTGAGACGAGTACGGGCGGCACCGTAATCAAGACATTCCGCTTCAGTAGCAATGGTACGGCCACGGAATCTGTAAGCTACAATGCCCCGACCGGCAACTATAAAAGCCGCTTCACAGCCACCAACAGCAAAGGCTATGTTTGTGGTGCAGTGCGGCAGACTGGCAGTACCAACATCTTCACCACAGGGACCAATTTCACAAATGACAGCAAGAAGAGTTTCTTCGGCACCACTCCATCGCCACTCAGCCAGAGGTAATATGCATTCCAGTGATTTTCTGTACGAACATCATAAACGGCTTAGAAGGGTAGTAGTTTTCCTAACGCATGATCTGAACTGCACTGTGCATGATTTACTAACGTACTCTAATCTGATTATAACAATTATATTTATTAATCAAATGTTAGTTTGAAATAGATTGAGAATACATAAGATGTAGGAGTGGTCAAAGATGTAGGAGTGGTCAGAGGTTACCAACATTAGTCAGAGGGCTGCTGCTTCTCAGAATTCCTGACTCCTGCAGGGAACTTGGAGGAAATTACCTTCGCCCCAAATGCTATCTTGTCGCTCACCACCCAAGGTTTGTTCACTCCGTATTTGATAGTCTGTTTTTCTTACACATCTGTACTTGAGTACGTTCCAGTGTCCCATCAACGAACTCCTCCCCTCAACCTGAACTTCCTAATCTGGTTCTCCCTCATGATATACTTCTGATTTACGCTTCTGAACTCGCTCTTCACAGTCATTTTAGGCCTTTTTTCCTTTTTTTTTTTCCTTGTTCTCTGCCGCTTCGCTTATTCAGGTACACACCTTACCTATCAGCCCCGCTTACTTCTGTTACATGACGCTCATTGGTCACTGTTTTCACTGGCGTCTTGGTCCATACTTCACCACTGTTTCCGCCCAGCCGTCTTCAAGTTCACCTCCCTCTCACCATGAATTCTTTGTCATTTACTCTCTTCAGACCCAGCGTTTCCCTCTCTTCTCTGCCTCTCTCATGACCTTGGCTGAGCGTTATCAGGTTGTGCGTGTTGGCAGTACAGTCTGGGTGGTGCATGGGCCGTCCGTATCTGGACATGTTGTGCCTCTCGCATGGGTCACCGGTGCTATATAAGCCTTCCGGGAACCAGCTCCTAAAATTATATTATCTCTTGAATAGCCATCCGTTCAGTCTGCAGGACACCATGCAAACCCTCCTCATTAAACCTATGCGTATGGTATGAACACGACCTGGACATAAGCGGCACCACTGTCATGGTGGCTTCCAAATAAAATCGAAGTACGAGTGATGAACTTGACAAGGGTATAAGTTAATAACTTGCAGATACGATATTTGTATGCAATTAGCGTTTATCAAGTAATTCTTATTGCAATATCAAAATGATTTCATACCCCAGTGTTAGATTTCAAATTTTTGAGGGCCCGCTAAGATGCACTAGTCCTGCGCGGTTGCTTCTCACGCCTCCGTTTCCCCAGAATCGTTGGGACCTTCATCTTGAAATGTAATAATTGTTGCATCTCGGATGTCCTTTCTCGTGCAACACATCCCCGGCTAACGATGAAGACCTATAGATCAATAATAACTGTGGGTGGAGCTCGACAGCATGGAGCCAGCAGCAAAGTTGCGTGCAGCCGAATATGACTGTAGCACGTTTATCAGTACGCATATGGTTGTTTGAAAACGCACATATATTTTTTCTAATCTTTGGATAAAGTTTGTGTATATCATGGTCTTTAAAGCAGTGCCAGGGTTTTCATTGATAAAAGGAAGTGCATTGGTGCAGTGCGCGCACGGTTTCCCATTGGTTTCCTAGCAGGACCCAGCCGGCAGTGTTGGCCTAGCCGCCGAGAGACAAGCAAGTCGTGCCAATACTACCATAGTTCATCATGCCGCACTTCGACCAAGGCCGTCTGGGTATCCACAGCCCCCGTACACGGTACCTATTGTCCATTTGTTCACCTCAGTCCATTACCTATTTTATTTTTATTTTTAGTATGATACTGAGACGTGAAGGTGGCAACTGTGCATGGCTTTCAAAACATCTATTTCTCTGGGATACTACCTGTGGCTGTATCATGCGTTCATGCACTTAGCTTGACACATTTGAATTTCATGTGATGTATATAAACTTTGTAATTAATCATCCTTAATAAATGGAAAAAACGTGTGAAAATATATATATATAACGCTGAATGGTTTGTCTTTTGGTCTTGAAGTCGTAGTCATATTTCTACCGTACACAGGTCATTCCCCTCGCTGGTATTACTCACTGAGCACTCTACCCTAGACACACGAGCCGAACAGTGAGGAGAATTATTGTATGATATTGATCAGCTGGGTGGTGGGGTTGGTGTCTCGCTCGCCTGAGAACGCCGAGTAGTATACGCCTCTTCCACGCAGGACCTGGACGCTCCGCCCCGCGCGGCGTGTTACCTGCGGCCACCAGTTGACGAACTCGCTTAGGCGTTCCAACGCGTCGTGCCGGAGCACACTTTTGTGATGAACATTTGGTAAAGGGTGAAGGGCCAATATGATGTGGAAACCGTGTGAATATGTTAAATATATGAAAATGGAACACGGTATCCTACACCGTTCCCAGAGTAACCCGTCTTAGTAACTTGAAATGTGCCCTTCACATGTCCAAGTGCACGACCCTAGCCAGCACGATAACAAAATGCACATCAAAGTTGCTGAGGCGCCTCATGGCACCCAACGACTCCAGCCTAACCCTATGCAACCTCACTACCACATCCACTACCACTTCCCCAACGAGACACATTCCCACCATGTCCAGCATAGCTCTCCTTCCTTCTCGGACATCATACCATCGCATTTCGCTAAAGGGGGACACGGCAAGACATGGGTCCAGTGGTCGAGACACTCCTCTCCCCAGAACGGCGGAACTTTTCGTCTCAATTGGTCAAGACGAAAATTGACCAAAAAACAAAAGGCAGAACGCAAGACTCCCGGAACTGGCTCTGAGAGGTGAGGTCGAAAGATATGTTTGTGGTTTATGTTCCCCGTAGTTCCATCACTTTGTCCTCACTGACAAAGCCTAGCTCACTATTGCACCGGATACTGTAAACAAAGACTCTGTAGCTCACGTTATACTCTACTCAGCATGTGCACAAACAGCGATACACCTCTCACAAGTTTCCTGCCAAAGCGACTCGTTCTTAAATTTAATGAGAGTAATTTTATATTTTTGTTAAAAAAGAAAGTGTTAGTAAGCTTCAGTTGAAAGCAACAGTCGATGCGTGTTAAAAATTTCTTCAGTAGATGGTAGTGTAAGGTGTTCGTGATGAGATCGGTGTTGCTCGTGGAGGAGGCAGTTCACATTCCCGCGTCAACCCAGCATATCCTCAACCCCCACCAGGCTCTAACACGTTTAATTTACATTAGCGAATTACAACATAGATACTGGCTACTTTTTTTGTTGGTATGCTATGTTGCACGCAACATAGTCCCGGACGCTGTACTCCGCAACACTTAATGCTTGCGTGGTTCTGGTGACCGCTTCAAACGCGTCCATCACAACACTAAACGAAAGGTGGTAAACAAATACTCGGTGGAGTGAGTAGGAGGTGGAGGGACTGCCCCTTACTGAGCGGCAGGTGCACGTGGTACAGGTGCAGGCAGCTACGCTTCCCTCCTCACTTTACCTTTT
>JAUUDW010420068.1:0-12744 GCA_032361385.1 Panulirus guttatus | reverse complement strand
CTTTAGGTATAAAAAATACAAACTTCTTTTATATTAAAATACCACTGTAAACCAATAACTTTATACATTCCAAGAATATTCCAAGTAAACAATCAGCAGAGTGTGGGAAAGAATTTAATAAAATTTTGACATTAATGGTACACATTATTTATACATCATTCATTCTGTCCAGCCTCTTGCAAAGACTGTTAGAGCAGATTCTATAGCATCATATTCCTCTGAGGAGAAGCGATCAACCCAAGATTTTGTTACACAGTCTATTGCTTCTGTATATGACACAAGCTCAATATCTTCTCCCACTATGCGAGTGTTGGGCATGGCTAGAATCATGCGTGGTCTACGTTTCCTCACTACAATCTCATGCCACTTACTGAAAGGAAATGGACCATCTAATGGTACCTCAGAGTATTTCTCAAACATGGCTCGACCTGAATCTGAATCACCCATTGATCTGTATATCTGAAGTTTGCGCAGAAAATCCCCCATAGCCTGGTGTCCAACGGTATGAATTTTGGTCTTGTCGAGGGTGAGACGTAAATCAGGTCGGCCATCACTACCAGTTGTTTGGGTGATGTTAACTAACCCTTGCCCAGCCTCTAAAGCCACTCGCAAGATTACATAACGTGCTTGGGAATGAGCTTGACCCCATTTTCCTTGGCTAGGTTGATACATTTCTAATCCCCTAAGACCTGCATACATCATATCCAACCA
Source organism: Panulirus guttatus (assembly GCA_032361385.1). NCBI lineage: Eukaryota > Metazoa > Arthropoda > Malacostraca > Decapoda > Palinuridae > Panulirus > Panulirus guttatus. Next base: position 12,033 of record JAUUDW010420068.1, on the reverse strand, counting down.
TGAAACATACTTCACATTCTCACGATCTTCAGCAAGCACTCCAAAGACATCAAGAATGTCATCAACAAGTCCCAGATACAGTGCTACAGTTTCAGCTCTGCATTCCTCATAAGCACTGGCTAAGTTGGTGAAACGTGAATTGTAATTTTCTCCTTTTTCATAAAACAATGCTTTATCCCCTGTGTAAGGGTTCTTTATTTTTGCAGGATCAAAATTAAGACATCCATCATCTTTACGGCGAAGGAACTTTCCACAACCATGTCCAAGAAGTTCATGTAGCCCAACCTGGATTTCCAAGGCCAAAGCCCCATGCTTTTCACGTAATGCGTGATCTGCTTCGGAAAGGAATGGACCACCTTTTATACCAGTACGTGCAGCCATGACATTAGTCAAACTCACATTCTTAAAACCCTGCTCTTCTTTTACGTCCTTGTAATTTGGGATATTAATGCCAATAGGTAGTCCAGATGATGCAAAAGTCAATATATCTAATGAGGAAAAATCAGGTCGCATAAATACATCCTCTTCAAAATCTTTACCCCACGGAAGAAGAGGTAAAAACTCTTTCTCAGCTCGGGCTACGAGAGTATCAAACTTTCGAGATTGCTCTCTGTTTACAACTGCGACAAAAGATTCAAATTCAGCACGTTGATTTACTGGGTCTCTGTAAACCTCAATAAAGCCCATATACATTTCCACTGCTGGGGACTTATTCTTCACCCAAAAAGTTGATCCATCCTTGTGAGCTTTTACTGATCCCTTGCTAAAACTCTCAATATATTTGTCAAGCATTTGAATCTCAACATCACTGGCAGTGTAATCTTTTGCTAGCTTGAGTTCTTCAATCATCTTCTGAAGGAAAAAAGAATAGTCCCCCCGACTCACACGAAACTTGTGGCCCTGAAATTCCTCACAATCAACAGTAATATCTTTTGCATGTCCCTGTTCAATAGAAGCTATTCGAATGTCGTATATGGTTTGACCATTTTCTTCATATTTCAGCAAACGATTATTCCATGCTTCAATGTTCTTTGAAGCCATATATTCCTTGGCTAGGTCAGCATCCTCTTGTGTACAGTTTGGTGTGAAATACATTGTGACTCCAGTAGGGGGCATACCAAGGAACCTTTTGTTTTCCTGTAAATCATATGAAGGTCCTAAAGCCTGATTCAAATACTTCTGAATTATATCTGGTGCCTCGAGATTTGCCTTAGAAGCTTTTATCAGAGTTTCCAACTTCTCCCGGCTCACACTAGGAATAAACTTTCTATCACCAAAACCTAAATAATTCCCCATATTGTATGCTAAACCAGAATAGTAGATCAAGAGTGATTTAAACTCATCCTCTGTGAAGCCTGCTTTCTCTATGGCTATTTCCTGTAGGGTATCAACAGGTTGTGACCTAAAGACTCGAGTCAACAGGCTGAATATCAAGGGACTCTCAGGAGAGGTCTGACATAAGACTATAAATCCACCCCACCATGATGCCCTAGAAAGGTGATGTGCATAATGACGTTCACGAGCAGTAAGGCCAGCAAAGGCTTCTTCACTCTTGAGATACAGTATAGGTGTGTCTAAGGGTAGTTCATGCTGAGAACTCATGCTGAATGATCTGTAGGTATAAATGAAAGTGGTGGATCAGAATTCAACAGCAGAAAAAAATACAAAGGAAATTCAATAATGTCAATCAATTCAGTTTTATGAATGAAATATGAAAAGTAAATATTTCTGCAAATCTTTCTAAAGCTCCCAAAACCCATACTGATTATTAAGCTTTCCTTTTACAGTCAAAATTCTCTGTACAAAAATTCTACATTAAATGAATGAATTTGTAACTCATGGCTTCTGCTAAATCATCTATTTAATGAAATATCCAAATTTCCAAAAAAGCACAGTATGCCATTAGATTAAGGCAGCATACAGCCCCATTTTCAAGCCTGTTCCCATGTAATTATTAAATGTGTGGGTTTGTCATGCTCCTCAAAATATGAGTCTTTCTAACTTTTTAGTCATACTTTGTCCTCAATAATCTTATGTCAGAAGCAGAACAGTCTTCATCCAGTATGGTAAAGAAGAATGTGCAATAGGAAGTTATATAAATTCTATAAGATATATAAAGATGATGAAATTATTATTTAGCTCGTGAGGAATGCACCATGTCTTAAGCTGCTATTGCAATAGCACCAAAAAGATCACAATGATATGAACTAACTTTATATGAACAACTTTTAATAATACAAACTGTATTTTCCTTTGGAGGACATCAGCTTCTAATGTTTACAGCATAAAAAGGTAAGAACACTATGATATTGGCTCTCACATATTTCTGCATTCCCTATGCCTATGTAACATCAACACCACATCCTCAATAGACCACAAAAAAATAAGGCTCTAACAATTAACTCTTTAGGAATACTAATGCCTAACATCTAAAAAGGCTGCTAACTACTAGCTAAACTTGCTAAGAAACAAAAATTAAATCTAGCTTTTCAATTCTAAGTTGAGTTTGGTGAAATGATGCAAATGATTCATATATTCCACATTTTTTTGCTATTCTTTTGTTAAAACAAATGAATTTAATGATATTATTTATAAATTCATGGGAACTAAAGTGCATCCTTGAAAAATAATTCTAATCTTGGCTTAAAGGGAGGTTGAGATTTTTTTTTTGTCAGAATTCCTTTAAACAATTTATACATTGAGAAAGGACTGCTTTGTCTCTAGGTGAAGCAATAATACTTAAAGAGGAACAGGCCTTATATTAACATTATTAAAATGAGAATCTTATAAAGCTATATCATCATAACTCTTACATGTTATCATACTACAATAGGCTAAAAACTTGGCTGGCAACATTTAACTCATAAGGAACAATACTGTTAAGTTACAAATATTCAAGATTTCTGGACTTCCTTAGTCTAAGAGTGACTAAATGATATCCATAAAATAACAGCATTAGTACAAGTAACAAGCACTACTTGCACAGAGTTAACTAGGTAGGCTCAGGACACAAGCATAAAACAATATATTACATCCAAAGGAAGGAATGTACTAAGTGAGCTTGCTAAGCTGAATATCGTCAAGGTATACAACCTGACATATGAATATGTTTTTGGCAAGACTAAATGTGATAGAAGTTTTGATTCACTTTATTACATTTTACAAAGTGGTAATGATGGATCTTATCTTCAACTGTGAGATTTTTTTAAGCAGTTGGATCACTATTTATTAATTCACCTAATTCTGAGTGCTCATCCCACATATAAAAGAAAAGTGGCTTAAAGAAAGAATAAGGAAAGGAAAAGAACTATTTGTAGACTTGAAACACATGCTCCTTTACAATTTGTGCACATCAATTTCAAAATAAGTATCATACTTCAAAACTTGAGAGGAACGTGCACAAAATATTGTAATAACTACTACAGATTTACTGTATTAAAAGCAGACATTTCTAAAACACATGGGAGGATAAAGGACTGTAATAAATGTTGAACAGCTGAATTCCCATCGACATGGAAAAAAAATACCACAATGAAAGCAGAAATTAAAGTATTTACCTATATCTATCTATCTACTACCATCTTTAACTTAATTCCTCTTTACATCGGGTGCTTCATGAGCAACCTGCCCCTCAGCTGACTCATAGATCTTTCATTTATGTCTATATGCTAAGTGAACAGCCTTCCATATTACTACAATACAGCAATACTTAATTAATACCCCCATGCTAAACTGACACATCATGTTGGACTATCATGTCTCCATTCATATGTACATCCTGAAACAGATATATGCTACCCATTCACACATCCAGAATGTCTCTAGCCTCCAAAGACTGACTCAACACATTTCCTTTTCTCACTGTCTACCACCTCTTATCATTTTTCTAACCAAACAACCTTATCTTCACCAACCTATTATCAATCTATTACATGGTCAAACCACCTCTGCAATATTAGTCAATTATTGAACAGTACTATATTCTATTCTATCTTCATGTAATCATTATCAATACTCTTTTCACCTTCACAACATGAAAGTGTGTAATATGACGTTTACTGAAAAATCTTTCAGGTCCTTGAACAAAAGCATCTGCAATAGCTCTATAACAAAGCCTTTCCTCCTCTCTTCTGACCTGATCAATCTATATTTAATTCTCCAACCGACAAAGCCACTCTTTTTAGCGCATTTTATTCCTCTAATTCAACTTTTGGCAATTCTGCATTTAGTCCTCCTCACCAATCCCCTCTTACTGAAACTGTCACCATCTCTTTTTTCTTAATGCAGAATCTTCTGTGTTCTTTTCCAGCTACAAATGGGTTAGATGTATGGCCCAGTCTGCATACCTCCTTGTGTCCTACAGGATTATGCCTCTGAACCAGCTCTGATCCTTGCTTGCCTATTTCATCTCAGTCTACAAATCAAGATCTTCCTTATTCTTAGAAGCATGCCTTAGTATAACCCACCCCTAAGAAAGAAGACCTTTCTAACCCATTCAAACACTGGCTCACTGACTTCACTTCTGCTGCCTCTAGTCTTTAAAATTCTCATCACCCTATGTTTTCTCAAGCATTTATAGTGCCAATCCCTTCTTTTCCCAATGCGAGGTCTACTTGTGATCTTGCCTATGTCATTCACCCAAGGAATTCTGGTGAAACTTTTGTCATGGACCTCAACATCTCCAAACCATTTAATAGGGTGTGGCTCAAGCCTTTGTTCTCAAAGTTTCTTTTCTTTGTTTCCTCTGCTTCTCTATGTTCCCAGACACACAGCTTCCTCTCCAGGCATTCCACTGTTGTAGATACTGACAAGGCCACTTCTCCCTCTTACCCTATCAATAACAGTGTTCTTCAAGGTTCCGTCATATTGCCAACTCTTTTTCCTCTCTCCATAAATGATGTCTCATCAACTTCTATTCCTATCAACTCTTTTGCTGATGATTCCACTTTACACACCAGCTCATTTTCCCTCACTCCCACAGCTTAATACTCCTCTTTTTCATATTGAACAAATTTCCCCACTCAATTCAGACTGGGGAAGCAGCAACTTTGTCAGATTCATTCTTGCTGAGATGTAATTTCTCCCTATGTCTCTTTCTAAGTGTCACTAATTTCCTACTGTCCAATTTCAAAACCCTATAATTCAACCTTGTAATAATGTACACATGGTGGGTATGACCATATCCCTGTTCTATCCTGGAAACCCCAAATAATCAGCATTACAAAGTTTGCTTCCCAAAAGCTAGGGATCCTATACAGGTGCTGTAATTTTTCTTGTAAGCACATTTTCCATACCCACAGGAGTTTTATCGCTGCTAGTGTGGGTACTGCTCACATTCCTGGGTTAGTTCTCCTTCCACCTCCCTATTAGCAAGATTGGAATCAAAAGCCTTCCATTTCATTATTTCTAAAGCCAACACCTCTGCAACCTTCCCTTTTGTTCACCTGTTCTCCAGGTATAATATTGTTATGGTTACTGCTCTCATGAGCTGTCTGCTTATGAGTCTGCCACCAAGGTTTGGTCCCACAGCCAACATCTGGCTTTTGCTTTCCATAGTTTGTAAGAAGGGCCAAAAAAGGATTGACACCATGATACCTTCCTTCTCAAACAATAAAGCTGTGGAATTTTCTTCCTTCTTTCATTTTCTCTCTTTTTATAACTGTTCCCCCTTTAACAGTCAGATTCACAACACTTGCAAAGCCCTGAATTAATTTTTCTTCTTAGGTGAGATGGCCTTGATTGTGCCACATTGGTCAAGCTTACTCTTCACCAGGCCATATACTGTAGTACAACTCTCTAAGCCTCATTGTATATGTTAAATACATCTAAGCAATGGCTTATGACACCCTGTTTATTTCTGTTATGACCACACTTGTAAATAAAAAGCTTCACTTGTATGAACATAATGATCTACTACATAATTGGATCAGGTCTTTCTTTTCGGTGTATAATCAATGACTTAAGATGATCCACAACTATAGCAATAAGCTAAGATGTAATTTCTCCTATATCTCTCTCTAAGTGTCACTAATTTCCTACTGTTCAAATTCAGTACACTATAACTCAACCCAGTAATAACATAAACATGTTGGGGTGACCATATCCTCCATTCTATCCACGAAACCCCAAATAATCAGCACTGCAAAGTCTGCTCTGTAACATATATTCTAAGGATCATTATCATCCATCTTTGATCAAAAATAATGTCAGTTTTAAACTGGGTGCTTAATCTGATACCTCATTTACAGCCAAGAGAAGACTACCTGTACATAAAATTCACTCATAAAACCAAATACACTTACAAAATACTGTACTGTTAAACTACTGATGAATGGCTATATGAATGACTGGATGGTTGTATATACCATAATCTAATTAAGTCTAATACTTTTCTTACTGTGAGAAACTAACCTGCAGAAGTGTCTGGGGGATGTACTAACAGATGTAGAAGACATAACCAGTAACTCACGACAATTTTTTGAAAGAAGAGTAGCTTTGTGGTCAAACAATGGTTTCATGGGAAATCTTTCAAAAGAAGTCCTGGCACAAAACAGTGATATATCCAATACTGCTCTTCTTTTTCTAAAATTACATGCTACAAGGGTAAATATATTCATCCTTTTCAAATGTGTTTATCCTGTAACAGGCAAAAATATTTCCATCACTTTCATAACTCTGATAAATTTTTACATTCATCTTTCATTAAATATATCTTCAGTGCTTCTCAAGTAAAAGGGTGAAATGGGTATTGTATCAGAAAGAAGATATGCATTTTCTAGGTTTAAGATCTCTGTTTTGCTCTCATGAAACTGGTTTCTGCCTTATCATAAAGAATGATTTTAGAGGGTAGGATTTTTCCATTTGCACCCATATACCTTCTTTCCATATTAAATACCTAATTAGTGTTAATCTATGAGGGAGAGGGAAACCAGGGGGTAAGTTATTAATAAAGTAACATAAAATACCACTAACATAAAAACAAGAAGATAACTAGCCTGTCTGAATGCTACAGTTAACATGTGAGATCTAGTAATGAAGCATTTTCGTTGTTATTGTAAAGATGCACTCCAAAGGAGTCATGCAATGTTAAGCTTTGAAGGTACAGAGAGAGTTCAGCTGTATGTAAATATATATATATAAGAATCTGACCCTGTGTTGGACAGATCCCAACATGCAATATTTTGATCCCTTTATCCTCACAGACATCTGAATTCCCCAGTCATATTTTCAAAGACATGGATTCACTAGATGCATGGAGGCATCCACATGTGTGGGTTTCATCATTAATAATGAAAATTAGTCAATACATAGCCAGCAGGCAAGTTACATTGTTCGTATAATGGCATGTCACTTAGTAAACTGAATTAAAATCAAATAAAGTGCTACAGAATAAGAAAAAGCACCAGGAGGGTGTCAATCTGACTGTCTGCAGGACATTTTCATATTAACTCCGCTCCCTCTCTAAAATAGAAATTCTGACGAAAGGGTACCATTCGATTCTTTAAACTCTGAACTGTTCATATAGTGCTCTCAACCAAACACATTTTCTAATTCAAAGCACTGTCAATTTTGTGAGGACTTAAAATTATGGATGAAGAAGGCAACACACCTAAAATACCAAAATCTGTATCATCTCTAGCGCATGAAGGTATCCAATGGCAATAGTTTTGATAAAAATCTCTCAACTCTAGATCTCACATCCTCTTTTTGATACATTCAGAATAATGGAGAAGCAAAAGGTTTTTTTCCTAAAAACTATCTTAATATACTCCAAAAAAATCTAATCTTACTGTACTCCATAGCATTTTCAACAATGCAGAAGCATAGTCACAAAAGATGTACAAGCAAGCAAAAGAGCCTATTGAAAATCTTACAATATGAAGTGTAAAAAGTTTTCAGTCTCCTTATACTATACCTAAGACTCTGGAGCCACTTTGACAAGAGAAGTTGCAATTGACATGACAACAGAAATTGTCAACTGTCAATTACTGCGTCTCACAGTGGCAACACAATATGGTGAATATATACTGGTTATAACGCAAGACGCACATCAAGGCACTCAACCCGTACTTAAGTCTTAAAGTAAAGTGACTAACAAAAATGGATAACCTAATATATAACCTTACTGACCAAGGTCTTTCACTCCTATACATTCATTTACGATATGCATGAAAAAGCTGATTGATAGTTTTGTCGCAGTAATCCCACAACACTGATATCCATACTCCACACTTGGCCAGTAAATTCAGTTCTCTCTGCACAGAGTACATAATACAAATAATTACTATAATATTCGTAAAACTAAAGTTATTGCAAAATCTCTTCAGTTTTGCCTTATCACCCTGTAGTCCCAGCCAAACCCGGCGCAGATATTCATCGTACAGCTCTCTTTTTCAAAATGTCACACTAGTTTATCACACTTCTAAATACATATATTCAAGAAACTTAGCTGTATAAAAAAGTTTGTAAGTACCTAATATAGGTCCAATTGTTCTCACGTTGTGTAGCGGCGGCGGCCACTGATTGACGTCTGGCAACTCACTATGGCATTGTAGGCGCCATAGGATTATCAGGATACACAATATTGTAAAGTCCAAGATTTATGCAAATAAAATTGATCTGATAAATTATTTACAGTAATCACAAAAAGAATACTTTTCATCTTCCTTAGGCTAAGTTTATTATGAATTATACAGTCGCATAGTTTCTATGCTGGTGAAATGTGTTACTTTAGTTATAATTCTCATGTTTATAACATCTTCATATTCTTTCAGTCTCTATCAACATAGATATAATCTCTGATTCTAAACAAGGAGCTTTTGCTATAAACTGACGAAAAAATTAATCGAAACTTGACTCATGAAAAAGGAGAGTGCTACGACCTTAGGGGATACAAAGGCATGACGAATCTTTAACAGCCAAAATATATACAAAATTTACGATAATGAAAAACAGCTGATCTCCTATAAATTTAGATATTTAATTTTTAAAATCAATCGCACAACGTATATTCAAAACAATTCATGCATAAGAAAAAATATGCATGTGGAAAAGCCCTCTAAGGCTTTTTTTTTATGTTGAAGGCTCCAGTCACGGAATAAAGTCCACATCGAAGCCGGGCCTTAATTGAAATATAAACAGAATCAAGAAACGAAAAAAGAAAAGTGAAAGTATTTACGAATTTTTGAGAAAGTGAAAGACCTGTCTTTTGAAGTGTACCAGGTCATAGGTATTAGGAAAGACATGAAAAGGTAGAATTTGCTCTATATCACCAGCAGTGATACATATATGTACAAATACGTAGAATTAATCACAGAATTTTCACCGTAAATGAATATAGTCATCATCGGGAGGTAAGGTTCTGTACCAATTTATTGATACGAGTGGTAAGTAGGAAAATGTTGGTGACATTTGGAATCATATAAATATGTCATATAGTCCTAACTACCTTGAAAGCTACAGTAACTTTGGCAAACACTTTTTGGTTGTATTACCTTTAAGGAACTTTCCTGCAGTAGTCACATCTGGCGAGATTCCGTCAATTATCTTTCATGAAAATAAATGAGAGTTGGGCTCAGCGTTGTCAACGTCAGCGGTTAATGCTAAATATAAACCTTTACTCAATGTTTGGTTTGCGCTAGAATAAGCTCCTACGCAATGACATAAACAGAAACGTTAATTTAAACATTTCACGTGACATTTCCACAGCTTATCTCTTTTCTGCAATATCTGAGGTAAATCTTGCTTTATAACAAAACTTTGAAAAATGAAATTCTCTGTACACCATAGTTCATAAACATGTAACATTCAAAGTCATTTAGATTAACTTCGTGAGTCACCCCTTAGGTACTGAGTTCTAGAAAATATTTGTAGAAGGAATTAATCCTGACCTGGAAAGCAGTAGCAGTCATTAAGATTGGGAAATAAACGATTGTGAATTAACTGTAAAATAAGCAAACAATTTTCTGAATAACCTTTAAGTAGTGCTATGTATTCAACAGAGACAACTAACTGATCAACAACTCTGTCAACTTTAGCCCATCTCATATACACACGGTAAAAAAAAATCATAACACCTTCTTGAGTGAAACAGTTTGACACCAAGAACGAAGGATTTTGAGAAATACTCATTGGTCTGGCCTCACACTGGTAGCCGTGTTTTCATATTACAATACATCAGTGACTCAGGACATTCCCCGTCATTTACCATATCATATGTTATGTTGATTTCACATTTTGATGGAAATACCATAAAGTGGGGCTACCATAATTTCTAGGACATTTGTATCACATTCACTCTCACCAACCCTACCGAGACAATACGAGTCGTATTGATCATTTCCAAAATTATCGCACCCATCAAGGTAGATACTCTTTTTGCCGAGCGTACAACGGGCAGAGCGCATCACACGAAGACACCTGTTAAACTCGCGTAAATGCACATGGATTTTGAACTGCATTCATTCTGCAAGGAAAGAAATGATCAAACACGTTTCTGAGAACAATTCCTTTACATTGGTTACGTTTCGTTAATATTATGCCGTCTAAGCTAGCAGATCAGACCGCAAGGGACTTGTATAAATACATTAGACAAAGGCTGTGACCAGAAATAAACTAGGTGAAGGTTGTAACCAGAGGAACATTCAGATCTCAAAAATCAGGTACAACGAAATATTATTAATGTGATACTATAGAATAAACATTTACATAAAAAGCTTCAAAGTAAATCTAGGTTAGTTAGTTTAACCTTTTTAGTAAAAAAATTCCAGTTTTGTACACTCACCAATAAACATTCATGCACGTACGCTGGGAGATAAAAAAACAATACACGGCAAGAGCATCGGTATGGAGGGCAATGCAGGTATAACAATCCCCAGTTCCCTGAACCCCAGGTAAAATGTGAAGCAAACCACTTGTTATTTATTTGCAGGGTCGGGAAGAAACTGAAATGAACAGGGTCGTAAGTACAGAATACAAGATGACTGTAATGTGTTTCCTTTGTTGATGTAATTCCAGATAACATTAATTTTCCCTCTTGAACAATACAGCTAAATACCTAAAGTTTAAGTACCAATTTGCCACCATGGATCCGCACTGAGGAGATGCCTATGAGGTCTAGACTCTTTGGGAAAGACGGAAACAGCCGCTAAACCCTCGACCACATAACAGAGTTCTGCCTTGCCAACGGCGGAGCTCTTACCCTAACACACACACACAGCTGGCTACTGCCATTGTTAACTAAATCTCACACTGGATCCACCTCATGACAGTCAATGAATGCAGTGATATACGACCATACCTCGATACGGAAAATCCTTAAGTGTCGGGCGCTATCCCTGCGTTGTTCCACAGCCGTTCTCACTCAGTCATAATTCACAAGGCAGTGACGTGACGCTCCTCAGCCTTTCTTGCAAGCGATCTTAATTCACCTCATACGGCATCAGGTCCATCGGGTATGATAAGCCGAGCATCCCTACCCTTATCTGAGTTCATTCGGACCCCTACAACAACAAGGTACACGCATTAAGGAGGATTAAGCCATGTGACCTCCCACGAGGTGTCGGCAACTAGCTTGGCCCCTAGAGGTGTCGAGAGCCATCACGGGCCACAGGGGTGTTGAGAGCCAGCACGGGCTATATGAGGTTAGACACCAGACGGTACTCCTGTTATGATGTTGTGATTTAAAGAAGTTCACTAATCAGTGCCACCTGATGAGGTGGATTGTCCCCATGAAACATGTTGTGCCACATGTCCTGAAATAAATTACATGCTAAAAAAAAACTATGTGAACTCATACTGAAGTGCAATTTCACCATGCACATATATGTAAGTATCCCAAAGATAGGTGAGAAAGAATTCTTCCTCCGTATTTTTTTTTTTTTATGTTGAAGGCTCCAGTCACGGACAAAAGTCCCCATCAAAGACGGGCCCTAATTGAAAGAAATATAGAGAGAATTGAGAAGGGGGAAAACAGACAGGGAAAGTATCTACATATTTTTGAGAAAGTGAAAAACCTGTCTTAAAATGAGCCAG
>JAUUDW010419958.1:0-12745 GCA_032361385.1 Panulirus guttatus | reverse complement strand
CGCGACCCTTTGATGACCCTTGACCTAAGGTAACTTCAACCGCCACACAATTTTGACAAATGACATGTAAAAACTATATGACGAATGGCTGTCTGGTTAGTCTTCCCTGACACTGTAATCTCGCATCTCGGGTTCGTGACGTCACCCAGTTTCGACCAATGGTCTACCAAGTACCAGCTCGTACGTGGCTTTAAGTTATAAGTGAAATATTCAGATAATGAAATGTTATTATGATCCCATGTTGGTCTGTGTGGTTTCTCTGTCCCCCAGAATTTGTCAGTGTGGCCTGCGTGCAAACGAGGCGTCCTCATTCCGTCACGACCAATCATAACACAATGCAGCACCGACAAGGACGTCATCATCCGAGTGATAACCAACTGCCGGCGAGAACTGCAGGCCGTGACGTAGCCATCCTTTTCAAGACCAATCCCAAGACAGCAAGCACACTGACGTCACCATTGGTCTCATCAATCACAGGCGACATTCAGGACCCCCTGAAGAACAAGTTCACCCATGGTTTAATAACCAGTTTACACTTCGACCTTCACTGTCGGGAACCATTTCTCAGATCTCAACCATCTTTGTCACAAGTGTCGATTCGAAACTTTCATCCTGTGTGTCTCATCTGTCTAAAAGCAATCGAGGAGCGAGTCGGTGAGATACTAAATGAATTTCACAAAATCTGTTGTTCCCAGACCCTGAGGCGCCAGCATTGGCTCAGGCCGCTGAAGGCCTCGGGCTGACCATCTTGCGGTGTGGGTGAATGAAGGGAAGGAGAGGATGCTCTGGCAGTGGACCTTATAATCAGGAATCATCATGATAATGGACCTTATATTCAGGAATTATGATAATTATCAGTTGATAATCTGAGAGAAAAAAAAAATATTGGGAGCAAATGTTAAACCAAACTATCCTCCCAAATCCAGTTACTGACACAAGTCGCATCGTTGTTTCTCTGCATTTACTCCATGACTGGAGATAATGTTTGACGGTATTTCGTGCAAGGACGCACAGTGTATGGACAAGTAAGTTCTTTTGTGCAATACGACTGCATTCTGAATGTTCATTTTTCCAACACTAGTTTACCTGGCACGCCATATCACCAGGAAGAAAAAGATCTCTGAATTATAAGACATTGTGGCTAAGGTTACAAGGAGAATGGCATCTTGTGAGACTCGGAAGCTGTTTACAAAGATGTTGCAATCTAACAACAACAACCCCTCCCCCCCGCGCGGGCGCAGGAACCCACAATTTCCTGCAGTGTTTAGCCCACCAACGCACTACTGCACCAGCTGTGAGATACTCTCCTCGCATAGTTATTCTCATGCCGGATGATACACCGGAGCGGTTGGTTTACTAACTTGTCCCAACCTATGTAGATTAAGAGGTTAGAGCACTTATTACTGTCTTCCTGCAGATAACCTTGTCATTAACCATCAGGGTTTTTGTTATCTGTGTTTCTTTATCTACCTCCACATGCAGCAGTTCACCAGGCCCCTGGGGAAATATTTGACAGATCCATAGATTCACTTCTTCAGCTGCAGTAACCACTGGCGAACATGGCAGTCAGCTGGTGCTTGCCACACCGATCTGTGTACTGGAGTATGTGGGCTTGTCATAGGTACACTTAGCTATCAGTGAATGTGGCAAGCGAAACAGGTGTCATATAATAGTGGGCATGGTAGATGAAGGTGTCTGGCAACATTGAACGTGGGTGGTGAAGTAGATGTCTGACAACAGTGAACGAGGGAGGAGGAGTAGGTACCAGACAATAGTGAACGTTGGAGGTGAAGGTGTCAGATAACTGTGAACGTAGGCGGTGAAGCAGATGTCACAGGACAGTAAACACGGGAGTGCCATGTAATAGTGAACGTCGAGGTGAAGCAGGTGTCAGCTAACGGTGAGCGTGGGAGGTGAAGTAGTGACCAGGTAACAATGAACGTGGGAGAGGCAGGTGTCAGATAAGAATGAACGTAGAAGAAGGATCAGGGGTCAGACAACAGAGAACGTAGGAGGTGAAGCTGGTGCCAGACAACATTGAACGTGGGAAGCAGAGGAGGTGTTTTGTAACAAAAATAATAGCGATTTATCTTTTATACGAGTAAACAGTTTTGTCAGTATTCTTTATTCTTGTCTCTGTCACAGAAATACTGTGGCTCTCCGTAAACAGCAGTGCTACATTCCTGCGCATCTCGTTACTGTTCTGGTTTGATTTGCCTCAACACACTGTTTTCTCTGTCCTCATTTATGCAACACTGTTCTCCTGCTGGCTGGCTCGGATGTTCATCCTGAAACTTTACCTTTAGACACGATCCCATAGCAACATTCCCGACTTAACCTAAATATTGCATCTCATTCCTTATAACAGACGGGAAATGGTTTATACTGTTTCTTCAATGTGGATATAACAGTGCTCTGACACGAGGAAATGCCTCTCAGCTTATTTTCTATTAATATCGGTAGCTCCACCCCCCACGTACACATAGTGGGTTATATAAGCCTCACAGACCATTCATACTTGATTATAGTATATTTATAGTACGAATGAATAAACAGTTTTTTACATGAGTGATTCGTGTATTGCTGGTAAGTTTGATCAGTAAGTGGTGGAGTGAGACTTGCGTCTCCATTCCCCCACAAACAATATACCATTACAGTCCACAGCGTTCAGCATCTCATTCATCGAGTCTCCCCACCTCCTGTGTGGTTTTACTACCTGTCTTCCTGGTGCCTTCAACCATACTGTTACTCCTCCCCAGGAACATTTGCCTCCTGTTGTAAAAGGCCGTAAAATTTCAATAGGCTCTTTACACAACGGCCTTCAAGCGGATTTTTCTGCCACTATCTATGTCTCCCATTGTTAGTTCTTTAATTCAAATCTCTGTCATACTGTGCGAGTTATTCATCTCTAGTGTTCTTATATTTCATCTCTAGACAAAAACTATGGCATCGTCATAGAGGTTTACCGTGTAAACTCTGCACTTCATCCCTAGAGAACAACGACGGTATAACCCTTGAGCACGCCGGCACGACCCTTGAACACGACTATATGACACTTCAGCACGACAGTAGGACCCTTGATCGCGACGGCACGACCCTTGAACACGACTATATGACACCAGCATGACAACACGACCCTTGAGCGCGACTGTACTACCCTTGGTTATGATGGTTTGGTCTATTCCTCAAAGCTCAGAATCTTTATCCTTAAGTTCCTCGTCTCTGTGATTCCGACCTCCCTCTGCCAGTGTCACTGAGAATCACCTTCATATATCCACACTCCCTCTCAGCTTCCAGCTCCTCTCCAGTTGAACTAACATTACACGGGGACATCCCATCTCTCTCGAATAAAAGAAACTTTTGTTCCTATCTACATTAACATCTTCCTCCCCTCACACAAGGCCGAAACAACTTGCCATCCAGCCTAACTCCTACCTAGCCAATAAAGCCTGGTGCTCCACACAACAACTGTGGCGCTTCTTTGTTCCTTCACACCACCGGCTCAGTCATCCTCCACAGTCATTCTGTCTCACTCTCACCTCACGTATTGTCCCATCCATAAAAACATTAAACGAGAGTCATGACACTGCACAACACTGACGCACTCACACCAACCTTTACACTCACACAACTTTCAAAAGCATTTTACATTCTTTTTTCCGCATTAGGTGTTTAAGTTTTTTCATACTCCTTTTCGAATTTCTTTCCTATACGCCTTCCCTAAATCCCCGAAAGCTAAGCAATATTCAAAAAATTTCCCTAAAACTTTCCCCTCAAACTGCTTAAGTGCAAAAGTTTGACTTACAGACCATCTTCCCCTACCTAACTCCCTATTGTTCCCCACCCAGGATGGGTTCAATAACCCTTTTTACATAAATGATCACAGCCGCACTACATACCATGTCAGCCGTGCTATACGCTTCATGCTTGCCTCCACCCACCACCTATTTACCCCAAGTCACGTGCCCTTCACCCACACTGTTATAGAAACACTTTGTCTGCGTACAGTTAAAAGAAATTAAGTCTTTTAAATCAAACTGATCTAAAAAGATTATTTCTCTATAGCATTTCTTATCACTTATTCATCATCCCATCCTTAAACACCTTTTTATCTTTACTTATTTCACAATTCTCAGTCACATTACTCCTTCCCTTCCTTCCTCTTCTGTCTTGTCTTCTCCTATGCCCTATTCTACACTCTCCGAGTATTTAATCATACTTGAGTAATATCCACGTTACGTATCTATACTATGAACCCTTTCAGTATAACCAACAGTCAGGTTCACTTCATTACTCACATCACCACCTCCTCTCCGCCTCTCCCTCTTCCACTCTAGCTCAATCTCTTCCGTTGTATCAACCACCATAGTAAGCTTTTCTCTTCCAACTGTTCCCTCACTCACCTTTCCGCATTTTCCTCTGAACCCATCCATGAACTCCTATTTTTTTCTATATATAAGGAAGATAAACAGCTGTAATAAGCCGTAATTTACCCAACTTAAAATTTGCAACAAATTGGCCGGACTTTCCTTAACTTGCCATTAACCATCATTTCATACGCTTCAACTTTTACAGAGTTCCATATTTTGTCTCACGAGACCATCTATAGTCTCTAACAAACCTGATCACACACCTTTCAGTCCATTTCAACCGTCCTGCCACCTTTTTGATTTACATAACTTATTTCTATAACCTATCTTAACAATATCTACTTAAGCTACTTATCTGCTAACACTTCTGCATTTCTCTTACATTTCACTTAGCCAAAAAAATCCAAAGCTCTTGACGAAGGTGGCTGCAGGCACACTGCCTGTGTTTAAAGCCTTCTGTACTTTTAATAAGGATTGATCCTTGCAGTGCTCAAGTGGTCAAACCCCTACATGTTGCCCCTTACAATGGCTCGTGTGACATGCTGGCAATAAAGAGGTGATCCTTTACTTGTATTCTCATTAACAGTTCTCTACCGAATACAGCTTGAAATAACTTGGAGCTTACGTAAACTGATGACTTACAAATGATGAAGGCTTTGCTTGCTTCTGCTTTACTATCCTCTTTCCACCACAAATAACAGTGTGAAGTCAGGAAACTACCCCTGCCTTCCAGCAGATACCGTCGTCATGGACCATCAGTTTCCTGCTATCTGTACTTCACGTTTACTCCTCTTTTCCATATCGTCCCTTCTAATATTATCCCCCTTTAAATTCCTAACAATGCTATCCCTTCAGCACCTCTTTCAAGCCCTATTCTCTCTCATAACACCTCCCAGCCTCCAAATAACCCCCTCCAATCCCATCCCTATCCACTCCAGCACCTTTCCTTCACATCGTCCCTCGCAACTCTTTTCGCATACCACCCTTCCCAGCCCTTCCTCCCTTTACCATCCCTCATAGCTCTTACTCCCTTTCACCTACCCTCCCAACTCCAGCCCTCCTCGCTATCCTGTCTTCCTCCCCCGTCGCTGTCAGCGGGGGTGCTGGGTGGGTGTGCTGGCCTGCCGCGGCGGGACGTGTGGGGTCAGGGCGGGTCATCAGGGTCAGTGCTCCATGCTGGGCCCGTCTGGCTGTCTCGGGCGTCCTGCTGCTGCTGCTACTGCTGCTGCTGCTCCTCGTCGTCCCTCCTCCACGGCAGCCGTAATGGAGGGGGCCATGCCTGGAACTGCTGAAAAAGGTGCTGGGGTCAGGATCTGGGAAGGATAGGAGGGAGGAGGAGGGGGGAGGGTTTGCATGCAGTAAAGGGCTGACAGGGAGGGGGATGAGAGGAGGAATGAGGTAAAAAAAAGAGCAGGAATCGTGGTACTGTGAACCGTATTATCTTACGCTGGCGTGAAAACTCTTGCCCTTCCTCCCATCCTCACGTTCCCTTGTATCTCCCCTCCGCCCCACCCCCTTTCTTTCCTCCTCATCTCCTCCTTCCCCCTGCAGCCTCTTGCTCGGGTTTGTCTATTTAAGGAGAATTATCTTTATGTTCTTGGTTGAATATGTAAGAGGGTACCTTGTGGTGAGTGTGGGTGTGAGAGAGTTCAGGGGACGAGCGGCAGCCAGCAGACCTGATCCATAGCCGCTCACATACTGTGCCTGCCAGGAGTATAATGACCTCTGGGGATGTGGTGGCAGGAAGAACGACATACCAGCAACAAGGTTAACTGTGACCAGCCTGTGCCAGTCTCTTCGGATTTCCATACTGTCTGTATGTCTGTCTGCTTGATTTTTATCTTGAACTGCCTCTCCTGTCTACCCTCGTGTCTTTCACTGTGCCTCCTGTTTGTCTGCCAGCTTATCAACAAAGCCGTACTCCATTTTTGGTTTGTTGTATCACTCGCTGTCTTTCTGTGTTCGTTTGTAGTCGTAATAAGCCTGTCTTTCAGGATACTTGCTCTGCATTCGCCCTTCTGTACCTGTTCATTTGTCTTTACTGGAGTAGGTCTTAATCTTGACAGGCTAGTATATACATATCTCTTTCTCTGGTTACGTGATCTGTAACTGATGAGGCTTCTTTCTTTTTCTTTGTCCATTTGTCAGTCACTGACCGACTGTGTCTCATAATGGCACGCTTCTTTCTTGGTTTACCGTCTACTTGTGGAAGCACGTGAGACTGAGCTGTCAAATCCGTCATCCCGCAACAGACGAGGAGAACACACACAGCAGACTGAATATCTGACTATATCTAAGATTAAAGGAATCAAGTCATATTAAAAAAAGCCTTAGCAAAGATAGTATCTGACAGTGGTTTCCTCAATTATCAAGAGATTCTATAAGCCTGACTTTTACACGCTACGTCTTCTGAACTTTATGGCTATATAGATGAGCGTAATTTGGACATGTAGTGTACACAGTAGTAAATGCTATCTATAAAACTTGGGGCTGTACAGCTGGCGGAAGAATTGATTTCCTCTCAGAGACAGAACGTCTGTTCTATTACCATGATTCCCAGCCACGTACAGAAAGCAGTTTTCTGATTCATAGAAATAAACCTGTGACAATGGCCGTAGTGCTGGTAGAGACGCCATCACACGTACTTATTCAAGGACAAAAGCATTTAGAGATTTCCACAGTTT
The DNA here is from genome assembly GCA_032361385.1 of Panulirus guttatus. Lineage (NCBI taxonomy): Eukaryota > Metazoa > Arthropoda > Malacostraca > Decapoda > Palinuridae > Panulirus > Panulirus guttatus. The sequence goes on along the minus strand of JAUUDW010419958.1, from coordinate 5,691 downwards.
TGGCACACAAAAGCGACATTCACTCACTTGCCACACAGTACTCAGCAACTCACCTCAGATTAATTACAGGCCTGTAGATTCATCTACTGCGAGTGTGAATACAGGCCTGTATGATTCACCTCGTGTGAGTGTGAATATAGTCCTGTAGATTCACCTCCTGTGAGCGTGAGTACAGGCCAGTACCCTCACCTAATGTGAGATTTTATACAGGGTTATATGATTCACCCACTGTGAGCGCGAATACAGGCCTGTAGATTCACCTCCCGTAGAGTCTCCTGTTGTGGCATTAAAAGTCGAGGAACTTACATTACCAACAGCAAGATATGATTATGAGATTAAAGGGAAGAAAAGCAGGTAAAGTCCAGGCCTTTGACATGGAGAACTGAACTCTAACGAACCTCATTAGTTATATTGAGAAGTACCATCCTGTGGTAACCCCTACTTAAAGATCCATTCCGAGTAATATTGAGATATTCCCTCTTTTTTCTACCATTTCTCTTTTTTGGGGGGCGTACCTCTCTGCTGTAAGTTGCAAAAACGTCTGAGGAGAATGAGGAGAGAGAGAGAGAGAGAGAGAGAGAGAGAGAGAGAGAGAGAGAGAGCACCGTCTTCTAGACCGGGTGGCAAGAACGTCACAGCCACACCAACCGACGTCATACCTAAGAGGCATCCGCGGCGCCCCCGGCTGGCGTCGTACCTGCCAAGCACCTGGTGACGTGGAAGGGGTGTGGGTGTAGGTGGAAAAGAGAGGAGGGGAGGGGCGCTGGTAGAACAGAAATCGCCGATGGAAATGAAGGAAGAGAGAAGTGGAAAAGGAAAGTGGAAAGTTTAATGGCATGAAAAGGTACTAGTTTGATAAAGATGGATTATTTTACAGAAATTGAAGAGACGTTGATGAAAAGAGAAAGGGAATTCAACGGGTGAGAAAGAGTAAGGGCGCTGTCATAAGCCCCTCTTTAAGTGCTTGTGGAAAGGCTAAACGAGGTAATGGTGTAATAAGGAGAGGACTGGTAGAAGGAAAGGAGGGGAGGTGTTAACGGAAAAGAAAGAGATATTTATGTTGAGGAGAGCAAAGTGCTGAAAGAGAGGGATGACAAGCACTGAAGGAAATTACTGAGAGAATGAGGAGGAAGTTGGTGACTAAAGTGCTCATGAAAACGAAAAAGAGATATGGAATGGAAGACGCTAATATTTTGACAGGAAAGGAGAAAGATGGTGCGAGTGGAATGGTGATCCTGGGTCCTGGATTAGTGGGTCTTGCTTAACTGGGTTCCTGGATGAATGAGTCCTTTATGACCCGAGATCTGGATGACTGGGTTCTCAATGACTGGATCCTGGATGACTGGGCCTAGGATGTCTGGGTCCTGGTTGACTAGACACTGGATGCAAGTGCTAGTATGGATATGTCCTGGATGACTGGGACATATTTGACCCGATTTTGGATAACCGGGTCTTGGATGCCTGAGTCCGGTTTAATAACTGTTTCTTTCCCTACACCTCGAAGCTTTAGAACTCTCTTCCCTCTCATGTCTTTCCCAATAACTACGACCTGACTTTCTCTTTAAGGACAGGCTTTTTACTTTTTCCAAAATTCGTAAGTACTTTCCCTTGTCTCTTGTTCCTCCATTTTACTAACCTATCTATATTTCAAATAAGGCCCGGCCTTGATGTGAACTTTTGTACGTGACTGGAGCCTCCAACGTAAAACAAAAGGAAAAAAATGACTGTTCTGGATGACTGGGTTCTGGATAACTTGGTCTTGGACGACCGGATCCTGGATGACAGGGTCCTGAACGAGTGGGTTACAGATGATTTGGATTCTGGATAACTAGTTCTTGGATAACTGGTTACTGGAAGCCTCGTGCCTCAAAGACTGGATCATGTATGATTCAGTCATTCCTGGATAATAATCATGTACTGGATGACTGATTTCTAGATGATCGGGTTCTAGATGAACAGGTCCAAATGACTGAGCCGGATGACCGTTCCAGATAACCAGGTCATCTAGATTCTAGATGCTGGACAACTGAGTCCTTGGGAGATGTGGTCAGGTCAGATCAGGCTAAGGATGATCAGTTTCGATTTTGTGACTTTTTCCCCCTTTTCCTATGTCAAATTTTACCTACAGTAACAGTGTCAAAATTTTTATGAAAAAGGGTTTAAGTGTTATTGATTATGTATATTCTTACTTCCTGCCCAAGAGTTCCTTCTGTCCTTATGAGGTTTCTGCAGCACTTAGGAAGTTCGTTACATCCACAAGTCGGGACCACAGGTCGTAAAGTGTGCGTGTGTCTGTGTTTGGAGTGCATGGCATTTGAGTTGTGAGTGCTCACTGTCATCTTTATGGTAATTGTATTGTGGAGATGAATTGTCTTGGGATATGTTGAAATTGTGTTTATAGTGTTATAGTGATGGGTGATGTCCCCAGCATATGCAGGAGAATGTGAATCATGTTTGTCAGGGGAGTGAGGTTTCTGATAGGTGTATGTATGTTGGGTTGGAGTTCAAAGCTGAATTGGGAGGTTAGTTGTTTAGCTCTTGTTGGGTCATTTCAGTATTTATGTGTTTTGTCATCATTAAATTTGTTAGTGTTAGTGGGATCTCTGAGTAGAGTTTGCTGAAGTGTGAGGCAGTGGTAAACTTTTTATTTATACTTGGGGGTGTTTGTGGTTAGTTATGAGAGTGGTTTGGGTGAAAAGGATCTGTTACTATTTTATGGAACTGAGTGCTGACCATGTTAAGCTGGACTTTATTTGGATAATCCTTACTTCATTCTGTAGGTGGTGAGTGTTTTTCATTGCACTATTTTGTGTGGTTTGTTGCTTTGTTATATTTGCTTTTAAGAGGATGGAAGACTAGATGTTCGAGGCATAGTTTAAAGTGGAGTGGATGAATTGTTTGTTCAGGATGTTAAAGAATTCTTTTTCTGTCCAAATCAGGTGCCATTTAGTGTTCTGAGGGTATTTAGCATATGTATTGATTTAGTGAGTGAATTTTGGCAGTGGTAAAATCAGGTGAGTGAACTTTGGTAGTGGTAAAATCATGTCCTAATTGTGGTTATCTCAGATGAAGTAAAAGCAAATAGTATTAGAAAAAGAATGTAGAAGAGATTAAATGATCTCCCCATGTGTTTGTCAACTATACTGTTAAAGTTGAAAATTTTTTAAGAAGAGGGGAAAAACAAAACAAAAAAAGGGATAGAATTTTATGATTATGGCATTTGAGGAAAGAGGCAGGTATCATGATAGTTAGTGCTTGTGTGGTTGGTCTCTATACATAAACTATGGGAACCAGTAGCCAGATACATGCTGTTGTCCAGGTCTTAGAGGCTGCTGAGAATGTTGGCAAAAGTAGCACCTTTAAACCATATAAAGGGTAGCGGCATCTGGTCTGATTAAAAGGGGATGGTTAAGGATAGGTAAAAGCAAAAGTGTTAGAAAACTGGAAGGGTTTTGATTCCACTTTGACTGAGAGAAAGGTAGAGGAAGAGCATCGTAGATGTGTGAGTAGTACTCCCTCCAGATTGAAGTAATTTGAACTCCTGTAGATATGGAATAATTCTTTGTAAAAGAAAAATTCCTTTGGCACCATTACACACTATTCCCAACTTTTCAGAAACATCTTTTATCATCTTCATTCTGAGGGGCTTCCTCTAGTAGGGAATGAATGGGACTTATTAAGTGATGTACTGAGAGGTAGAAATTGAATTTTTTAACTTTAAAATTTAACCAGGTCACTACTTTCCCATTTTGAGATGTTGCACAGGTTCCAATTATGAGAGGAAATATATTCAGTCTGAGAAAAGGAATGAGTTTTAGATGAAGGAGAGAGGAGAGTGAATTGAAGGATATAGTGGAATCATTGTTGTGAGAGTGAATAGGATAAGTGGTTTAGTAAGAAGATTGTTTATGTAAAGGAGGGTAGGAGATAAGACAGAACCCTGAAGAACATCATACTTGACAAGAAAAGAGGGAGAATTGAGTAACACATCGTAATGACTAGAAAGGAAGCTATGCATTTGAGAACAAAGAGAACCAGAAAAGCCAAAGGTTTCAGGAACAGAGATTAGGATCACACCCTGTCAAATGTTTAGATGTTTCAAGCCCATGACAAAATAGTCACTAAGATCCTTGTGGAAGAAGGACTAGAGATAAGTCACATAGGAAAAATGGTTAACAGAATACCTTACACCATGGAAGCCATACTGGTGATCTGAAAGAAGGCATTGACATTTAAGGATTAAGGAGACTTTTGAAGATAGTAGAAATGAAAGCAGTGGTTTAAAAGTTGGAAGGTTTAGAATGATTTCCTTTCTTTGGGATGGACTTCATCAGGATTTGCTTTTAAGTAGAAATTAAGGTTTAGATTTTTAGACAGTGATGAAGTAGTGAGCAAGAATCTGAGCCAGCTCAGAGGGACATTTCCGTATGACATGAGGAGGTGTGCCATATAGAACATATGCCTGTCTCACTTGTAGTTGGAAGAATACATAGGAAACTTTGAGCAAGGAAAGTGTAGAGGAGGGCATAGGTTCAGTGGTAGGAGGTGGGGGGAACTAGATGTGGAGTTCTCCAAATTAGATTGGAGGCAAATAAGATGCCAGAAAGAGCAGCCTTATCAGTTGAAAAATTAGAAACAGATAAATCTTATCAGATAAGAGAAAGAAAAGTTGTATATCAAGGGTTATTGGAAAGGCTTTTGGTAAAGGACCAGAAATATTTATTAAAAGAAGTCAGATCTTCACACTTCCTTTTTGTGAAAGCATGCTTGACACTTCAGATAACAGATAACACTTTTGCATTGATTCTGTGCTAAAATGATATCTGAATGGGACTTTGGAGAAGGGAAGAGCTTTATGGCCTGATGTGCTTTTCCCCTGCTGTGACAGGTATAAGAGCAAGAGTGACCAAACCATGATAAAGAAGATAAAGATTCAATAAAATTGAAGTAATATTCCATCCCAGTCAGGATGACCTTTATTATTTAGTTATTAGAGCTAAAAACATCATGGTTAACAAAACAGCACTGGTTTCATCAAAAATCAGATTGAAAAATACACAGGAAAGACCTTTGTGCTTTTACAGAGAGCTGGTGTTGGCTTTTCAAAAGAGGTGATATAAAGTGAATGTGCCTGGGTAGAAGTAGTAGAGATATGATTGTGGTTGGAATTCCCACGGGGTCAGAAAAGTGTAATATAAGTAAGAAGTCGAGTGTGTTGGAGCAGTGGTTGTGACAGTCAGTAACTCATGTTGGGAGTTTGATTGTTTACTATAAATCACTAAGGGATGAAAAAGGAAGGGCCTAGACTTTACTGGTATTATCCTGAGTAGAGCCAGACTGCTTCAAAGTTATGAGACATAAGAGCCATGAGACAAGCTGCAGGTGTTATTATAAAACAGTAAGAGCAGACTCCATCTTTGGAGTATAAATAATGCTAAATATTACAGATAAGATTTGATAGTGAATAGGAGAGATAGCCTTGGATGGTTGAATTTCAGAGATGAAGATCAGGTGAGTAATGAGACAGGTGATATACAACAGAGAGGAGGTTGGATGTGGGACTGTAGATGTTGCAGAAATAGATGGAGAGAGAACCAGGTCTCAAAGAGCAGTGTCAGTAGTGGTGATGTAGTTCCCAGTCATTTTATGGCAGTCAAGGGGGCCCCAGGAACTACTCATCCCTCCTTGACT
>JAUUDW010419847.1:0-12745 GCA_032361385.1 Panulirus guttatus | reverse complement strand
CTATCCCCAGGGATGTATATATATATATATATATATATATATATATATACACACAGAGGTAGTCGGAGGTCCACCAATCATATTTCAGTATCATGATGGTATACTATGGACGGGTTTGTATATCGTTCAAGTGTTCTGTGGAGTATACAGGTACACAGCTACTGGTGACCAACAGGCATTACCATATGAATGTAGTGAATCGAAGACTGTTGGAAGACGTATGGACTGATCTGAAATCACTTCAGTTTCCATGGCGACCTCTCCCTAGGTATAACTTACATATCTTTTTTGACATTTCAGCGGTACTTTAGAACGATCATTCATTTTTTTTATATCGTTTATATATCATGTCATACTACAAATTACATGTGGGCGTACACTAAAAAAGAAAAGAATATCAATTGTATCTAAGTTCACTGACACCTCTTCTTACATATGTCAGACTCTTTAATCTTTTAATTTTCTGTATATTTTGACGTCGACGAAACTTGCTGTTGGTGTGAATTGAAAAAGAAAGATAATAGTCATCTACGTGCAACTATCCCACATTTTGTTCCCCTTGGCCTGACTTGTTGACGACACGGCCATGATAATGTGTCGTGCTAGTGGTCAGGCCTCCAGCCACTGTACTCTAATTGTAGACCTCCTTATCTCTCCCGCAGGTGCTGCTGGCGGCGGCCGCGGCCTTTGTGAGTCTGTGTGTGGGCCTCCCCGCAGACCCTCAGCCTAGGAAGTTCATTTACCAGGTCGGCTCTCCCTCTGTTAGGCGCTACCCTGTCTACCCCGACCGTCTCCTCCAGCAATCCCCAGGTAAGTCCTCACTGCGGTAGGGAGTTTGATGTATCTCCCATAGGAGTAGACTGCTGTTGGAGGAGTACTTTATATTAGGCTTGAATCTTACGCTGAAAGGAATAGTGGGATAAAACAGTATATTAAGGGCATCATCGAGCACTAAAGACTAGGGGAAAAATAGTAATTTCTCCGGAGAGACAACTCTGGAGGCCACGCGCTCATACTCACTGCAGCCATCGCTCTAGAATGTGAGTATCTGCCACGCAAACCAAGAAACACAAACTAGAAACTTTAGCCCCAATCCATACAAATATTTGTAAGTAATCAGTGGTTCTTCTGCGCACAACTTTCACGTACGCCGCAGACAAGCAGCGGGACGACGCAAACGGCCCTTATGACTCAGACCCTCAAGCTGACGACCCCTATACCTTGTGTGTTGCTAAGAACCTGGGTAGAGTAGATACACTGGGTTGTGGTACTTTACGAAATACCACAAAATCCCATGAGATGCTTGTTATGGAGACTTCCTGTTATGGATTCGTTGCAGAGTATCCTATGGGACACACAGGAGATGACTGATGCTCGAGCATAAAAGTAATGAATAACGAACACTGAAGATAGACTGTCTGGCTTCACTGCCTCGTAAACATGTAACGTGTTACGTTCAATGCTAACCTAATATCCTTTCACTCTATCAAATTCCAGCCCATAAGAAAACGATTAATCACAAGGCCCACCGTGTGGTTCAGTGCTCAAACAGTCACATGACCAAGTGAGATGTTTTCTAATGATGGCACGGCCGACCAGCCGCCTCGAGGGTGTCGGCCGCATTTACCTGGCCACAAACTGGCCAGCGGCCACCACTGACTTTGAAACGTCATTACGGCCTGCCAGCTACAACGTCCATCACTACGAGACTTTCTACTGCTGTCTGTGGTTTGCGTTGTTTCCCACGAGTGTTGGTAGGCATGACACAGTTCAATACAGTGTGGGTGTGGCGAGAGCCGAATGAATGCAGTCGTCAAGGATACAGCTACAGGGGAGCATCACGGTAATTCACACATCAGTCGAAGAACGATTTGACGTCAACCGAGGTGAGTGGACGAAAATGATCAGATATGAAGACATAAACGTAAAATATAGAGGCTAAAATCTGACATCATAATGACGTAACATTATCCTAGTCATAACTAGAGCAACATTCCACCTCTCAAAAATCAGCAGATCCCCAAGCCCTCAAACAGAGGCCTGGACTACAATCATGCTACAACCACAAGGAAATATAAATGTCCCGATAGATTAAGAATTTTTGATGAGGCTTCGACAATTATCTGCTGATGAAAGTCAACAGATGGTTTTAAAACCAAAGTAAAGTGTACAGACGCGAGAATTCCTCCTGGGTTATGTCAAATAACACTCTGCCTCAACCCTTTGAAACTGATGTGAAAATATAAAGCAAATGTATAACTACTGTAATGTAAAAAACATGGATGTTTCTTGTTATAAACAAGAAGACTCCACAAATTAGATAGTATTATTTACAAAACATCTGGGCTAAATCATCCAACATAAAATAAGATCTAAAAGATTATTTTCTCAACGAAAGAAACATTATGAGACAAGAAGTGTCCAACACAATGGCTTTATAAACACCGAGCCGTCGGAAGTTACCTCGGGGCTCAGTTGGTGGGCCAGCAACAGAACTGTAAACAAAGAACCGCCAGAAATCAGCTCAAGGTTCGCCTGGCGGACCAGCGAGACACCTGAGTCATCCATCAACGTTCAATTCACGTTCTTTGGGCCATAGAGGATAATACTGTCGGGGGGCTCCACCCTTCACCATGAGCCGTCCAGCCATTTTTTGTGGGTTGTAAAGGGCGACGGGTTACGTCACTACACGGACGGTGACGGTAAGTTCCCGTTGGCCACTTGTGCTGCTCGTTACGCGCCTTCGTCTCTGCTGCTGCGAGAGGTAATTTTTTTATTGCATTTTGCGCTCTTAAACACTCTAGCCAGCTCGAGAGCGCACCTGCATAGGTTAGAAACCTTGGTGTGGCACTCGGCCTACACCCAACCCAGGTGCTTATCCTCCCCTCTAGGGTGATTGATAAGTGGGTACGTGGCTTAGACTGAGTGTGGATGGATACATACATAGGAGTAAAGGCATGATGCATACATGCATATAAGGTTAAGAGACGGGGCGAAACAAGTGTAAAACTCTCTCCCCTTAACACACAAATAGTATCAAAACACACACACACACACACACAAACATAAACGTGTTAAAGCAAAGAGACACAAACTTATAGACATACATGCGGTGTTACAGGAGTCACCTTGGGCAAGGCTGTACCATCGTCAACAAACGAAAAGGAGTACAGTCTTGCTGAGGACCTTCCCGTTACAGTCTATCATTTCCTTGTTCCCGAGTGGGGTGCAGCCTCTATGCTGCGGATGCCCCATGGAAGGGGTCCTGGGATTGTATAATGAACTACACAGACGATTGCATAAACACGCACATACACACGCAAGAACGCACATAAAAACAATCACACACACACACACACACACACACATGTAAAAACAAACACTGATATTCACAGAGAATACATCCCAAAAAAGCCTTTTCTAAGTGGCGTGCCCCAGGGTTCAGTGTTAGGCCCGTTGCTTTTATTGATGTTTGTAAATGACTTGTCAAAATGACTGACTTCTTACCTTAGTATGTTTGCGGATGATGCTGAGGTCATGAGAGATATACAGAACGACGAGGATCGCATCAACTTAAAAAGATCATAGTCAGTCTCTGGTGTTGGTTGATGAATTTCAACGCAAGGAAATGCAGAGCAATGAAGATGGGACACAATGATAGGAAAGCTTCGATGTGAATTACTTGGCAGGAAACATGCTACAAGACTGTGTATGTGTGGGAGGGACTTGGGGGTCGATAGTGCTTCAGATCTACCGCCAGAACACCATACCAGGAGGATATCTGAGGAGGCAAACTGTGGACTGGTTGATATCAAGACCGCATTAAGTGCACTGATCAGGAAATGTCCACTTAACTACTCGCATCTTTTACTACACCCAAATTATAATTCGTCTCTCAGGTTTGGCCGCTTCACTTAGGAAACACAAAGATTTAATAGAGGAGGTCCAGAAGAAGGCAACAGAGATGGCACCTGAAATAAGTGAACTTAGTTACAGGCAGACGTTCGATACTGTAAAGTTACCTTTCACGGAAAAGAGATGAGTAGGAGGAGGCTTGACCACAGCCTTCAAGTTTCTTGACCACTGTGACAATGTTATAGTGAACAGTTCTTTGACAGCTACAAAGACACAACAACCAAAGGTCATGGCAAGAAATGTGTTAGAAAAGATGGACGTAAAGATTTTGCAGGAACACAGTTGAGGCTAAATGGAATGAGCAAAATGGCGAAAGCCTAACCTAACCTAACCTACCCTGACAGTATACGAAAGTTTAAAAAGTTGTACGATACCTGAGAAGTTGCCCCATAAGTGTAGAACTCACTCCCTTAACTGCTACTATATTACTAGTAATCATTACTGTACAACCCCCAGGAGTCCTTTTATGGGAATCCTGCAAACCACACGCAGAAGCAGGGAAGAGACAAACTCCTTTGGAACGAGAAGGAGCTCGACGAGGCTGTACTTCTTTTCGTCCACTGACGATGATATAACCTTGCCGAAGGTAGTAGTGGTTGGCGGTGTAAACACCAGCAGGCAGAGTCCAGTAACACCCTCATGACGTTCAGTTGGACAACCAGATATACACATGCAATCATGTAGGTGAGCACACACACACACACACACACACACACACACACACACACACATATGCGCATTTCTCTGCACACGCAAGCAAACACTACATGTGAGCTGCTGGCATTCACTCTACAAACATACACATTCCCCACCATACACATAACTTTCGATAAGTGACTCATAGATCTTTATTCTTAACTCTAAATTCTCCTGCATTTAACACTACACCCTTGGCCTACCCAGTGGCATAAATATCGTCGTACAGAGAGTTTAAGTGATAAGGCCTTGCGAGTGTAGAACTCTCTCCACATACTCTACAAACAGGTAATTAGAAATGTATATTTACAAAGTCAACCAATTACACACACACACACACACACACGCATGCAAGCGAAGCCAGATACACACTCATGGGTATGTATAAAAATCTATTCACACACAAACACACACACACACTTTCATAAACACGAAATACAAATATACATAAGCGCGTGTACACACAAAGGACTAGAAGAGGCATTATCTATCTTAAAAAATGTTTTAGAGATGGGGTCCAGAAAATGTAGAACTCTTTCCCTCCGAACTGTACGATGATTACACACGTAAGTACACACACGGGCAACAAGCTATTATCATCATGCAAGAGGCAAGTAATAATGTAGCCAAGTCTCCCACCGTGAAGACCACAGCAGGGCAGTTGCAAAAGAAAATTACACATACACTGGTCAGTGTTACGCTTGCCCTCAAGATCATGGTTGGGGAAAAAAGTATTTAGTTGACCTGAAGGAGTGTAAACATGACCAGTCTGGTCACCCAGCCTGAGGACATGGTCCAGCTAGAGGCAATTTACTTAAGGTCCTGGGGTAATGAAGGATGGTTATAGGCACCAGTGAGGGAGACCAAGGCATCAGTGAGGGAAACACCGGTACCATCAGGGAGATCAAGGCACCAGTGAGGACCAAGCCACCAGCGGGGGAGACTAATGCTCCGGTGAGGGAGACTATAGCACCACTGAGGGAGACAACGGCGCCAGTAAGGGAGGTCAAGAAACCAGTGTAGAAGAGCAAGGAATGAGTAAGGGAGACCAAGGTACCAGTGAGGTACATCAAGACACACCAGCAAGGGAGATCAAGGTACTAATGAGGGAGAGCAAGGTACCAGCAATGGAGACCAAGGTTCCAATAAGGGAGACCAAAGTTCCAATAAGGGAGACCAAGGTACCAGTAAGGGAGACCAAGGCACACCAGCAAGGGAGATCAAGGTACCAGTAAGGGAGACCGAAGTTCCAGTAAGGTAGATCAAGGTAACAGGAAGGGAGACCAAGGTATCAGTAAAGAAGACCAAGGTACCAGTGGGGGAGACCGAGACATCACAACCACCCTCAACTCTGCTAATGATAACAGTTAACGTTGGATGTGGTGGCGAGTCTAGACTCCAGCAGCCAATGCGTTAATTCTGAAGGATCATATTGCCTGCCTGGCTTATCCATCTCCCTCCCCGAAGTCGAAAATCCTAACACTAGCAGCAGCAGCAGCGGCCCGGGCTGCTGGCGTGGCCGCTGTGATGGAGGGAAATTAACAAAATGAGCCGAGAGTGGCGGCTGAGTGGTCGTGGTGACCATCTGGTGGACTGGGATAAATTGCCTGCATAGTGACAGTCAAGGACCGAGTGAGCTGTATCATGACTCTGCCGCTCCTATGGCTCCTCCCTGAACTAGATGGAAGTGACAGAGATGAGGATAATGATACACCCGAGACCTCGGTGCACAAGCAGGCAGGTATGATTATGAGCAGCGAACGTGTACTTCTTCTGTTGAAGGAACTTCTCGTATGGTCTGCTAGAAGTAGAAAAAGAAAATAAATCCTGCTACCAGTGCCAGTAGGATTAATGTATTTGCGTCAACAATGTGGAGGAGACGTATTTACATCTGCTATGATGGAATACATCTTGCTAGCGACGTCTCCTCGGACGAGGAAGGCAGTCTGCCCCACCAGCAAGGTCCCACCTACTTACCATAACTCGTATTTCCTGTTTGTGTCTCCGCCACCAGAATGCAGCTCAGGCCAATCCGACCTAACACGCTTCTTGCGTCCATCGGCGGGGCCCCGGATGTCCGTAAGGTCTCCACTTTCTTCAAGTTCTCGACCATTACGAGATTTCGAGTCTCCAGGAGCTCATGACTCGGCTTGCCGCCTCCATGGGTCCTGCGTGTTACACTGCGGTCACTGAGGTGTGACATCGTGACGTGGTCTCAGCGGTTCCCATGGGGTGCAGTGGTGGTTGTGGTCACGATCGGCCACGAGCCTCGGACAGCATAGTGCAGGATGTGTGCAGCCGTTATGAGAGTTGATTCACCTGCGGGGAGGAAATGATCTGCTGCGGGCGTTCATCTCAAAGTGTCATACGAGTCTCTGTAGTCCATCTCGAGGGAGGGAGAGGGCGGGGGGGAGATCAACCATCAGAATTGTAGAGCTAAGGTCTCGTTGCTCCTCTGGCAACGTTAAGGTACCAGGTGGTTCATGAGCGAACGTTCGAACTTTAGTCAGGTCTCTCTGAAAAGAGTAAAGCTCTGCTGATTGTGCGAGGGGCACTGGGATCATCAATTGCTTGCTTTAGGTGTAGGTCACTGTTATATGACTAATGCAATAGATGTGCAAGAGCAGTCATATTTTTTCATCAAAGAGACGTCCATGTCAGGCGGTTATTCAAAGTAAAACTAATATGGAAGATGAATAATGTGATTTATCTCAGGAGTCAAGTCATAAGACATCTAAAGATGGTCGATCTCTGATAGTTCAGCCATCAGATGGTTCGTGAGTCTCCAACTGCGGTCTTGTGGTTCATCTCTATGGTCAGCTGATTAGAGCGAGGTGTGTGAAGTGGATTTTTGTGAACAATCAGTTGATTTATTCCGATGAGTCGGGCCCTGGTCACGCCTAAGAGTGTCGAGTGGTAGTGTGGATCATCTGGAGGAACTAGGTTATTTTGTGCTTCATCGTGGGGAGTCGATCTGACCTTTGGTGTTTACTATAGAGCTGAGCCGTCCTTTGGCTCTTACTCTGGAATCCGGCTATCCTTTGGTTCTTATGATGGTGTTGCAATGTTGCGTGGGACACCTTGGGGTTTGAACTATTCTTTGACTCATCACAAAGGATGAAGTATTGTGTGGTTCATCCTAGGACGCCAAATTTCAAAAGATTTGTCTCTGGGAGTCGAACCATCCTTTTGTTCACCTTAGTAAGTGAACAGTTTCGAAGATAGTGTGGTTTATTTGGGAGAGTGAGACCCTGTGCCTGAGTCCGAGATGTGAATTGTCCAGTGATTCACTCCAGGATGTACACAATTCTGTGGTACCTGTTAGGGAGTGGAATTTCTTTTTATTCATCCTGGGGAGTGAAGAGCTCACCACAAAAATTCGAAACTCTTATTTTCAGTGATCACTTTCAAATTTTCTTCCACATTCGATCCTTTACCTCAGCACCCAGGACACCTGATGTAGTCACACAACTACATGCAACTTCCTTCTTAACCCTGTGAGCTGCTGCCGAGGCCCATCCAACCATGAATCAATTGTGATGGCTACTGGTCAAACCTGAATGCTGATCTCATCGACCACAACATCGAAGGCCATTTCTGACTGAACATTGTCATAGTTCTGCTGTTACTCAGAGCAATGAGTATACCTGATGTTATTTCATCCTGCTATGCATTTCTTGTGTGTTGAGTCATCAGCATTTAAAGGAAGTAATGAACTAATGAACATATGCTTCATGACTGACCATCTGAAGCAGCTGGCGTTACATAAGGACTTGTCGAGGGTTCCTTCGTCATCAGCGCAGCGAGCAAGTTTCATCTTAGCCGTTGCTCCTCCTTGTATGTGTTTTACTAATTTATTTACGTAACTTCGACCTCATATGTATGTTATCTAGCCTCTGGCCATCACCAAGACGAAGAAGAAATCTGACAACTGTCGAGTTCAGATATGTGGCGTCCTCCAGCTGGACACGACATGGACATAAAAACAGCCGTGGTAAAAGAGTCGAGTGATCAGATAGAAGTGAGTAGCTTATCATAAATGGCGGCCACTACAGTAATGTAAAGCTCGCACCGAGGCCATGAGTGATCAAAATTAATAAATGATCATTTTAGAAATGCTATGAAAGTCACCAGGTGAAGAGGCAGACTTTCGTTTGAATTTGCCACGTCGATAAAATCACCACAAAAGTTTCATACCATAGTCACTCATACAGCCCTGCCACCACCACACAAAACATAAGTGATACTTTAGTGTCTCCATTACTTCATCCTCGACAGAAATTCTTAGGTGCCTAGGGAGCCAGCGTACTGGATTAGCCCACCTGGCCTAGCCTACATCACAGCCTCCTATGCCTGGTGAGCCAGTGTCTAGCGATCTGTCCCTCCCTCGTCTGGTCTTGTATTACTACCTCTTCTCCCCACCTCTCATCTTGCCTAATGATACACCCTGTGGGGAGTTGGCCTTCGCTCGTCTAGTCCCACACCTGTACCCCACTGTGCCTAGCGAGGAACTTTGTAATGACCCGGCGCCCAAGTCCCTTGCGTCTGGTGACGCACTGTGAAATGACGTGGTGCTAGCTCGTCTGGTCCTGCAGCACTGTCCACTGCGTTTGGTGACTCAGTGTGCAGTGACGCGGCGGACCTTGTTTGTCTAGTCTTTTCCAGCTTCCGGACATACCTGGTGACTAACTGTAAGGTGACCTGACTCTCGCCCATCTGGTCCCGCTCGGTACCCGTCACATCTGGTGACGCATTGGGTGTTTACCTAAAAGCCGTCGCTTGTCTAGACCTGCCTAGTTGTTCCTCCGTACCTGCCACTGCCCTGTGTGGAGCTGTAACATTGTGACTTGCAAATAGTTAGAGAATACTTGTGCGGCTGCCTAGCTTAACTGCCTTTCCAGGTTCCGTCACATCAGGTACTTCCTCATACCAGCCTTTACCCTGAAGAATGAATACAGACACCTTCCTCATTCTGGCAGCCGACGTCTCCAATCCCTTTTCTGTTCCGAGCATCACACCCGCATCGCCTCCGAAATGAGGAGACGGCCGCTCTCACCCGCAGTCCGAGGAAAGTCTGGCAATGTGTTACCTTTGAGATCGTACCCAGTAGTGGTATTTGTGCCGCAGCCTTAATCTGGACCCTCCAGGACTGCCATTCGTGTCTTAGGCGAGTGACAGTAGCAGATATATTCGTCTGTTTCTTCGGATGTGGCTGAGTGAGAATGTGTTGTTGTTCCATGATTATGAAATGATCGTCTGGGGTTAGCTCATCCACCAGTAAGGACTGAAGGCCAACCTCTTCAAATTCACTTGTATTTGGGTGTTTTCTTCTTTATGTCTCCTCTATACCATAAGCATACCACAAACGTTACAAAGTTTCTCTTCCTACGATATCCAGAGTTTGAGATGTTGGTGAAAGAGTGAAAAGGAGAGGTTAGCGTGGGAGTAGAGGCCCAGTCATCAGTAAAAAGAGTGGAGCGTCCTTTACGGTTAATCTGGTGTGTAAACAGCAATGCCAAAGGACAACGAGAGACTGACTGGACAAGTGTAACATGAGAGAATGTAATGAAGAAGGGGAACCCATGTTGACGTGGGAAGACACAGTGACGGGAGACCTTTCTCTGTGTTAGCCTGAGCTGATGAAGCACTGGTCCTGGTCCAGAACAGACGACGGCAGGAGGAGGTGTCTGGTCCCAGCAACAAGGGGTCCTCACTGGGCCCACACGTCCCGTAGAGTGAGGGGGGGAAGTCTCGTGACAACTTCAAAAGTAGCTTGATCTTTTATGACTTTCGAACTACTCCATACCCGGTTACCCTTTGCTAAACTACTTTAGTGCAGGATCCTTATGATAGTGGAGAAGCCGTTGGCCTTAGCTAGCGATTCAAAGTCCTCAAGATCAGACACGTGAGGGTTATGTCACGGACGGAATTCTGAAGAAATCGCCCGTACTGCAAATCTTCGGCCCTGACATGAATACGGAAATGCCTCTCATTGAGCGTCTGCCCATCCTCTCATTACGCTTGACTCCTGCCTCACCTCATCCGCTCGTCATCTTCTTCGGTTGACTCCCGTGCTAGTCTCCGAAGCCAGACGGGGTCATCAGAGCGAACGTGACAGTAAATTTCCTCAGCCACAAAAGGATCGAATGTAATTTAGATCTTTTCCTCCAACGCGGGTCACTGTTCTCACTGCCATGACCTCCAGTTATCTTCACATGTGTTACCAGGAAATCTTTTCCAGCTGTTCCCACCAACAGGCCCGAAAATTTAAAGGCCTTCGCAGCTGTTCGTATTCCCTACCGTGCAAGTGTTCCCTCCCGAGATGCAGCTGCTAAAATGTCTTCCACACACAACAAGTATGTGTGAGTTACGTGGCTGTTCAGGTGAGGGGGCACGCAACTCTCTGGCCGCTCCGTACAAGGTAACTCAAACTAACTTTAAAAGTGTACTATCGCTTCCTCCCGAGACAAGATGGGATGAACTTTAACGTTCTCTCTCTCTCTCTCTCTCTCTCTCTCTCTCTCTCTCTCTCTCTCTCTCTCTCATGTCCCTTTCCCTCTCTGTGTGTCATCCATATATGGAGGACCCAGATACCAGCTGGACAAACGACTGTTCACTTTAATATGAATCATATCCACAAGAGAGGATCACTTCATTCTTTACTTCCAGCTAACTTACGCCCGTAACTCTTCAAAAACCTCATGAATAAGCGAGGTATCGTTTGAACTGAACATAGCGAGAACGCAGACGAGAGTTTATCTTAGTTAAGGAATATTTCAAACTCATTTGTTTATAATTGTCACCACGAGCGTTTGACGAGAACTGCTGAACGTGAATGTCCCTCTACCTGCGATTATCGAATGGGTCGTGTTTCGTAAGTGGCCTTCTGGTAGAGAGCAATGCGCGTCAAACCTCCGCTCGTGTCCCGCTAAAATCGTCGTAACATACCAGCTCTTGTGACTCATTCTTCTCGTCCCCTAATTAGCTTCTGTTAAGTAGAAGCAACAAACCAACGTATACATTCATGCTCCAGATACTCCAAAAAAGGATATTAAACAACATTTTGAAATGTTACATTCTAACGTACATTTTGCCACAAAAAACGCAAAATACAAAAAAAGTTCACTCTCACTTTCATTAACCCTAACCCCAGGCCTCTTGCTGGCAGAGGTGGGCCGAGCCAGGGCAGGTTAGGCACTGCCCAGGTGGGCCAGGGTTGGTTGGACACTGGCCAGTGGGCCAAGTGAGTCAGGGTGGGCTACTCACTGGCCAAGTGAGTCAGGGAGGGCGGGAAAGTGGCCAGTTGAGACAGGATGAGACAGGCACTAGCCAGGTCAGTAAGAGGGCTAAACACTGGCCAGGTGAGTCAAAGAGGAAATGGCACTAGCCAGTTGACTATGGGGCCTTGGCACTAGCCAGATGAGTCAGGGTAGGCAGTGCACTAGCCACGTTAGTCAGGGATGGCTGGGTACTAGCTAGCTGAGTAGGAAGGCTGGGTACTGGCCAGATGAGTCGGGAAGGAAAGGGCACTGGGCAGGTGAATAGGAGGATTGAGTACCAACCAGGTGAGTAAAAAGACTGAACAGTAGGCAATCAAGTGAGTCACGGTAGGATGGACAGTGGTCAGATAAGTAGGAGGGCTAAGCACTGACTAGGTGAATCAGGGTGGGCTGGGTGTTGGCCAGGTGAGTCAGGAAGGGATGGGCACCATCCAGATGAGTCAGGGAGGAATAGGCACTAGCCAGGTAAATCAAGGAGGGCTAGGCACTGGCTAGGTGATTCACGGTGGGTTGGGCACTGGCCAGGAGTGTAGGAGAGCTGGGCACTGACCAGGTGGACCAGGCAGGAGGCCACACTGTAGGGGACTACTGCCGCACTTGAGAACTACCTGCGGAA
Source organism: Panulirus guttatus (assembly GCA_032361385.1). Lineage (NCBI taxonomy): Eukaryota > Metazoa > Arthropoda > Malacostraca > Decapoda > Palinuridae > Panulirus > Panulirus guttatus. The sequence goes on along the minus strand of JAUUDW010419847.1, from coordinate 238 downwards.
AACTACTTTCACCCCACGAACCGGATGGACAAGGCCCCCCCCCCCTCACCACACGCCTGCCAGCCCACCACGCCTCCCCTGGCCACCACGCCCACTAACGCCCGCCTGCCAGCCCACCCCGCCTCCCCTGGCCACCAAGCCCACCAGCCGCCCACCTGCCAGCCCACCCCGCCTTTCCTGGCCCCCACGCCCACTAACGCCCGCCTGCCAACCCACCCCGCCTCCCCTGGCCACCACG
>JAUUDW010419736.1:0-10543 GCA_032361385.1 Panulirus guttatus | reverse complement strand
AATGACATACAGCTATAGTAAGAGCACAAGAAAAGATATAAGCAAATCTCATTGTGCAATCATATCAGATTTCTGCATATATGATAACACCCAAAACATTACACAGTATAAACACTTCCTGCTGAATAAGTAATCCTAATATACACTATACATTTATACAATTTTTTAAAATCTATTTTAAGAAATAATTTGTCATACATCACCTCCATTACCTTCACTGTCTCTACCACTTCATACAAGCTACAATTTCTTCAACTCCATGGTGACTTCAATACAAAGTTTATTTCACTGTAATCATGTTTACTATTATATTATATGACTTTATCATAAAAGGAACTGTTAATGCTTATTAATTATATTAACATACCATCGTGATTTGACACTTTGCTATATATATGGTAACAGTTTTCAGCCTGGCAACTGTACTGTCACTAAACAGAAACTCATGATGTAATCTGCAAGGAACTTGGTTAAATTGTCATGTTACCATGTGTATGTACTGAAAATGTATAGTACTTCATCTGTATTATGTGCAAGTGAAAATACATATACTATATGCACTATGTGTGTATACAGTTGCATTGTGCCAACTGGTACACACATACATCTTAAAAACATCATTTACTGTCTCAAAACATGCAATTTTTGGAATGTTATGGACTGAGACCTCTGGAACAATTTACCTTGGGCAATCAAAATTTTTTTTGTTGTTGTCTGGCCTCTTCTCGTGAAACTTACCTTTAAGTCAGCAGTAATCAACATCCCCCTTAATAAACACTACTTCCCTGCAAAATTTCCATTAATTCTTGTTATTTTCATGTAAGTTATAACATGTAACCAGCAAGTACAGTATCTCAAAAATTTACACTTTATGATAGTATGAGTGTTTACATGACTTATATGGTGTGAGGAAACTTCCATTATTCATGCAACTTATGAATGACCAGTCATAATAATAATGGTCAAACTATACAGGCTCCTCTCGAACTACACAATAGTTACATTCTCAAAAATCATATAAATCAAATAATGTGAATGATGGAGATAATGGGGTTTCATTATAATAAGACAGTATTGAATATTATACCAGTGAAAATTAAAGTACACACATACCAGGAAATATAAAATACTATGATATACACACTACAAAACGAATTCCAAGAGGAAAAACAGAAAAAAAGAAACAATTCCAACACCTATGTTTTCAGCTGTTTCTGAATTATTTGCTGGTGTTGATGGAAGAGGAGTTACTGAAGAAGAGGGTATCTGGGTCTGATCACATAGGTGTGAAGAGTGGTTGTGATGGTCAAGTGAGTTCAGCTGTTACAACACTTGATGGCTAGTTCTCCTTACGAATGACTTTTATCTTCAAAGAGAAATCTAGTGTAGTATGTTTAGCCTTCAGTGTTTTCTCACGGTGGATTTCTTTAAAGCATTTGATACTAGCCAGGACATTACAGACCACTTTTGAACTCCATTGTGTTTGGGCTATCCCTGTCAAATATGGCAAAAGCAAGGTCAATGTGGTAAAATGCTCTTAATAGTGAAATAACAAACTTGCTTGACATCTTCTTCTGCTACCACTTCCTCATGGCTTTTCTATTCCAACTGAAGAATATTTTCATTCGAGAGCCCTTCCTTATGTGATTCTAGCAACCCCTCTACATCCTCCTCCTCAAAGCCCGCTTTTTTTCACCATTTCCTTAATGTATGCATGCATTTTTAATACTTTGGCATCATCATAACCTTAGAATCCATGAACAAACTGAAGGCAAAGCTTTGGCCGCACTTCTTTAATGGAGACACTGGTGATTTACTTCCAAGCATCACTGATTTATCTTGATGGCATCTCTAATGGTAAAGAACTTCCAGAATTCCTTCAGAGTCATCTGGTCATTCACTGCAGCCCTCATGAGCTTTGCAAATGTTTTCAGTAAATAGTAGGCCTTAAGAGCAAATACCATCCCTAGTCCACTGGTTGAATTAGAGTGGAAGAAAGACTACTGATATTCTCATCATGGTCCTATATTGAAGGTGGAAGGCCAGGGGCTATGCAGTAAAATAATCACGAAAAACATTCCTAAACCATTCCATGAAATGATTCCAGTTGACTGATAGATTCTGAAAAACCAGGCTAACCACAGTGCAATGAAGGTATGACCACATCCTAACGGTAGTAAAATATAAAACTATCAGGACCCAATTTTAGTTGAATGTCTAGTTGAAAGCATTTTTACCCTACAAGCTTTCTTATTTCTGACGCGGATATTACATATTTTTCGATATACATTTTCTTTTTCCTTCTTTTATACTTATCCTACGTTTCCCGCTTTAGCGTGATAGCGCCAGAAATAGATGAAGACAGGTCGAATTCGCTTACATCCATTCTCTAGCTGTCATGTCCAATTTCCCGAAAGGACAGCCACCTATCCACGACAAGCCCAACAGACCCTTCGATGGTTCCGCCGACCGCCTCGTGCCCTGTTTCAGTCCATTTGAACGTCGCCCATTGAATGCAACATCGTTCCAGTTCTATCTATCCAGCTTACAACTTTCACTCTCCAGCATTTTCAGGCCTATATCTCTCAAAATCGCTTTCATTCCATCCACCCACCTCTAATTTGGTTTCCCCCTTGTCCACGTCCCCTCCTCTTCTTACAAATGTATCTTGTTTGTCAACTTATCTTCACTCATTCTCTAAGTGCACTTTCTTCAGCTCTCTCTACCACACTCTATTTATTACTAAACATCTCTCTTACTCATTCATTACTTATTCGCTCAAACTACCTCACACCACATACTGTCTTCAAACATCTCATTTTCAACGCATACAACCTCCTCCACACATCGCTATCAATAACCCATGCCTCGCATCCACACAACAATGTTGGAACTACTAGACTTTCAAACACCCTATTTTCGGATAAAGACAGCTCTCTCCACACATTTTCCATTGCTTCCAGGACCTCACCCATTCTATGACTCATTTCGTTTCCATTTTCAATAGCTACCATGTCCACTCAATGGTATCCAAAACAAATTAGTTCCTCCAATTTTCTCTATTCAAAATCATGCCCCAATTAACCTGTCCCTCTGCCTTGCTAAACCTAGTGACCAGAATCCATCATACCCTACAGACTGCATAGTCGCCCCCCTCTTCAAGACTCTTGCATTTACTTCCTTCACCACTTCAGTCACAAACAAATTAAACAGCCATGCTGACATCACACGCCCAGCCGCCTTGGCGGTGTGGTGGGTTAGGCCGTTGCGAGCCACTCTGTGGTCGTGCGTTCGCTCCCCGGCTGCTCCCCGGGGATAAGCTCACTTCATTGCTAGGCGGTTACCGACCCCCCTGAGCAAGGGGTTGGGGTGTGAATTGTGTCACTGGACTTTGCCGGCCTTAATGACCCATTGGAGGCAGTCGATAGGCCTAAAACCCCAACACATTTACATTTTCCTTCTGCTTCATTTGTGACAATATGGCGGAGTGACCTGTGTTATGGTTCCCGTCTCGCCGGAACGCGCCCGCAAAAATGATAGTTTTATATTGTTTTGTGAAGTGTTATGGTGAAGTGATCCTTTCTGCTGTGATGCAGGACGGACTGGCCGAGTCGGGAAGTGTAAAGCGATGGTGATATGTTTGTTGGAAGCGTTAAAGTAAAGAAAGGCGATGGCGTGTCCGTTGACCACCCCTCTGTGCCTTCGACTGCCGCAAGCAAGGTAAGGCCATTTACAGGTTTTTTATATTTCAGATGTTATCGTTTATGGACGTTAGTGGTATTCAGAATCTCCGTATCATGATTACTGGTATTCTGGTGCAATGCTTAACACATACCTGACCTATACGAGATGCAGAGCAAATAATTCGGTATCATTACCGTGTCGGGCAACCAGCGATGGGAATAATTCTTTCCTAAACGGTTGTTTTTGTCAGCTTTTACTGTATTTTTGCAGTTGACATCACAGAATTTATGAAATTCCTGTTATGTGCAATCGATGGATCTATTTTGTCATTTTTAATCCTCAACGGTTTGTAACACTCATCCCAATGGTCAGGGTCAGGTCAGGTCAGGTCAGGTCAGGTCAGAGTACACTAGATTAGGGTTAGGTTTGGTTAGGAGTATTGTTACCAAGCCGGACAGTGGTCGAAATTTGTCATGTTTACTTTGGTTGAGATTGTTTACCGATAGTTTTTGGATGTCTTTTGAACGATCCTGACCTTCCTTTCTGTCGCAAGTCACTACTTTGTGATTTTCCCTTTCCAAAACCCCGGTTCGATAATGGGGACCCCGCATCTCAAAAGTTAGTGATTTGTCGTAGAAATGAAGATCAGTCGTGCAAAATGCATTAAAAAACATCGGATAAACATAACCTCCAAACGGGTGGATATGCAAACGGTCATTTAACCAGGTTAGGTTAGGTTAGGTTCATGACATCAGGACGTATACCATCGCTCTGTGGGGCGGAAACTGTAGAATGACGGCTTTCACATATATAGACTCGGGTAAGATTATAGACTGATTTACGTGCGTAGGTTTTCGCCTATGACGAAGTGTAATCGTAATGGTTGATGTGTTTGTTTGTTCTGTTTTTGTTGCATATGTTGACCACATTTTCATGCACTCTCATAATGAGGTGTCTAAAAAAGCTGTTTAGTGATGCAAAACCTTTTGTTACCGGATTTAGCTTATTAACTTTACAAGCGCAGCCAGGCTTTCTACTTGCGTTATAGGATTTTCTTAGTTGTAAGAATAGATTTCTTTGCAAAGTTTGTACAACAACAATGCCGAACTTTCATGAAATATTACTTTTAGAGTTTCTATCTGGATAATCCTTGTTCATACCCAGATTATGGTCGGACTTTGCAAATGTTTTCGTACTGTGTAATATGTGTGGAAAATTTAAGAAAATGCGCAGCGGCTATTTACAAACTTTCATAAGCTTCAGTGGCATTAGGTTTGTATGAGAGCAGTTTAGCCCATCAAATAACTTTTAGTCGTTTTATAGACACGTCGCGTATATTGGGTACCCTCCTTAGCCAACAGCACACTCGCCATGAGATGCCATCAGACGTTATGTAGTGACGTTTGTCTACATTTATTACGGTGTTTAGCTAACCTGGTGAGCTACTGTCACCCTCTGGCGTCAGTCGCCGTTGTCTGCAGTTTGTTGTCTTGTCATTGTTTGATGTTTGTCGTCGTCTGTTGCCGTTGTCTTCTGTCTTATTTGCTGTGTATTGTCATTTGCGGTAGCTGTCTGCTGTTTGTCAGTAAACTTTTCATACTGTCAACCCACAAACCACTGGTTTAGTAGAACCCAAACTTTGCTGAAATGATGTATAGACTGAAGCTGTTTCTCTCAGATTTCCTCATTTCATTCCGGTCAAACATCTAAAATGGCTGCCACAGGGCAAAGTGGTCTCTGGTTGGTTGAAATTTGAAATGGCTTATTGTCGGAAACCACCGCCTAGATCGAATCTAAAATACAAACACGTTTGATAGATTGTCATATATGAAGTTTCCATATTTCATATCAATCTAGCTCTCAATATGGTCGCCATTGGACAAAATGGACTCTTATTGGCTGCAGTTTAGAGAAGAATTGGGAAACTGGCAACATCGGCCAAGGAAGCACTGCAACCTGCCAGGCGCCTGGGTATCGGCAGGGTTAGTGATGCCTGCTCTGTGGATGGGAATGTCGTTGTTTGTCACGTTCTCCTCCCTGGCCCATGTAGCCGTCGTTTCCCCCAGTCTCAGCTGCACACTGGTCACTGGTAAGCGATCCACAAGATACACCCTCTCCATTTCTGTGACGCTTGAGAGCACATAACTCTTGTCTCTGCTCTCTGCCTAGTTTTTCCTGCCTTTTAGGCACACACAAATTATGGCGGTACACCTGCCTACGCCAGGATTGTCCGGGGTCGAATCGGAACTGCGCCCTTGGCTGAGAAGGGCAGGATGGTTCTCAGGGCCCCTTGATCGATACTTCTTCAGACACAGCTCCATGACCTGGCTCCTTTTCTCCCTATGTGTGCAGTATTCGTGGTCTCAAATCTACCTTTCCCTCTGTTAAACATTATCTTTCCACTTCTTACTCTGATTTTCTCGCATATCCAGCTGTCCATGGCTGCTTCTCACCTACGCTATCAGAGAACCAATGTTTTCCCTCCAGATGCTGCCATTGCTCGGTTCTTGGGTCTCGAGTCTCCCAACTTTAACCCACCTGCCGCAGATGGCTTCGTGGATCTTGAGTCTCCTAACTTTAGACTTGCCAAATATTTCTCTTCCCTCGATGGCTTTGTATTTATGTATTGTATAAATCCACCTCCCCCTCCCCATTCCTCTAACTGTGTACAACTCATCGACTGTTTGACTTCCAGGAAGCATCGCTCTCATCACATCTCTACGTTGAGATCCTCTGTGCAGGGAATTTTGATGTTCCCCACAAGGATTGGTCAGGTTCTTCCTAGGACGATCCCGGCGGAACCGAGGCCGTTTCTGAAGCAAACAAACTCTGGGCCAACACGAGTTGCCAGCCGTCACGACCACTCTTCCAACAAACCTGACTTCTTCTTCACTTCTCAACCTTTCCACTGTGCATACACTATTTGTGCCTCCCTTACGGTCGTCCGGCCACAATCTAGTTTCTGTTACCTCTAATTGGGCACATCCACCATGTCTCCCCCTCCCCTCCCTTCCCCTTCTCTCCCCTCCCCTCCCCTCGAAACACCATCTTTAGCATCATGGGAGAATTCAACAGCCAATAACTCGCAGATTCTATATTAAATTTTTTAGAAACGGGTAGTGCTTGGCTGGCTGGGATGCCTCGTCTTGTGTTGAAGGTACGTATAGCAGAGGTTGTCTGATCTTGTATAGAGTCTTACTTCCTTCTTCTACTAACCTTTCTTCTGGCAGTCGTGGATTGATTGCTCCTCCTCTGATGCCTGTCGCGTTCCGGGTCATGAAGCTCTTATCTGCCCCAGAACCCCTGCCGTCTGAACCCTTGATTCCTGTCTGGAATCACTGCGCAGCCGTTTTTCGTTAGTTTTATTGTTTTTGTTTGAGGTATAGGTTGGGGTGTGGTAGGCCAGGTTAGGTTCGTTTGAGAGGTTCATTGTGCGGTGAGTTAGGTTTGGTCAGGCTATTTTAGATTGTTAGGTTCGTTTGAGTTAGGCTTAGTGTGTGTTTTGGGTTAGGCAAGGTTAGTTATGTTCGTTTGAAAAATTTAGTGTGCGATGGGCTAGGTTCGTTTAGGCTGTTTTAGGATAAGTTAGATTCGTTTGAGTTAGTGTGGCAAGTTAGTTTAGGCCATGCTAGGAAAGTTATGTTCTTTTAAGTTAGGAATAGTGTGTGTTAGGTTAGGTCAGGGTAGAGTTGTTAGGTTTGTTCGAGTTATAGGTAGAGTGGTATATTAGCTTAGGTCGGGTTAGGATAGTTAGGTTCGTTTGAATTGGGTTTGTGTGCGTTAGATAAGAATAGGCTATTTAGGTTCGTTTGAGTTAATGTTTGTGTAGTAAGTTATCTTAGGTCATGCTAGGATAGTTAAGTTCGTTTTGAATTAGGGTAAGTGTGTGTAAGGTTAGGCATGGTTAGTTACGTTCCTTTGAGTTAGCATTAGTGTGTGTTACGTTTGGTCAGGGTAGGTTCGTTTGAGTTACTGTTAGTGTGTAGTAAGTTAGGTTAGGTCATGTCTAGCTTAGGTTAATTAAGGTTTGTTTCAGCCAGGGTTAGTGTGGTAAATTAGGTTAGGTCAGGCAAGGTTAGGTTAAGTTTGAGGTAGGGTTAGTGCAGGGGTCGGCAACCTTTGGCACGCGTGCCAGATTTGGCACGCAGAGTGCTTGCCTATAGCACGCCGCGTGATTCGAAGAAGCAAAGAAAAAAGTTAAACAAAATAATAAGAGAGAGATAGAGAGTGAGAGAATGTGCATTGTATATCCTTTTTAATAGGCTATATAGTGCTGAAAAAAAAAATAACACCTGGCACGCAAGGTAGTAAGAAAAATGGCATTAATTATGAACTGGCACACTATGTTCAAAAGGTTGCCGACCCCTGGGTTAGTGTGTGGTAGGTGCGGTTAGGTTAGGTTAGGTTAGCCAGAGAAGAAATGTATATACAATCAGTCACCTGAATGGACCAACCGACCGACTCGCTCAGTCGCCATTTGCCGAACTAAGATAGATATGAATTCACTTGCTGATGACGTCAGAGCCATTCGTATCATGTTAATGACTTGATCACCATTAGTGTTACGGTAATGAAGGTATTCATTAGCATTGGAGGCCGCCTCCATCTGTCTGTTTCAGGCGTTTCCCCTCCTGTGCCCACCTCAGCTGGAGACAACCATTACGTTATGTAATGTGGGTTGTTACTCTCAAGAAAAACGGTGGGAGTGTTGCCGCAGTACATGAGATACCATCCTACGATAATTCAGATCATATTTCCCCAGGACTTCTTTTGCGGTGGTCAGCAGCTTCAAGGCTGTGCTACATCCAGTAGCAGGGAAGTGATGGACTCCTGAAATGTTGGTCTGTGGACTTCTACCCTCACGATCACAGACCATCTGACATTTTCCCTCTATCGTGGTGACATGACTTTTTTATATGCGTCCTCTTCAAAGCACTTTGATATGCACTAGACTAATGAGAATCAGTCTGTACATAAGTAAATATGCATGAACGGTGGCAGGAAGCAGACTGGAAACAGAGAAAACGGTTCCATTTTTCTCTGAAAGGATCTCGAATGTGGTGACCTGATCTGGTTGATCGAGGAGCTGGAAGACTTGTATGGTAGCATGAGAACCTGGAGAAGGTCCTGCACTGGCCCATACGGGGAAGCGCCCAGCCATCATCAGTCCCTGCTTCAGGAAGGTGTCTCCTTCAGCTAGGGTTGATGACGGCTGTTGTAAATAGTACCGTCATTGTTACCAGAATAACAGGTAAACCATTACTGCTGCCACCTGTAACAGCATTACTCTCACTACCGCCAGTGTCATTACCACCACAGTTACCACCACTGACACCTTCACCACTGCCACCACTTCACAGCTGCAGTTTCTACTACCACAACTACAGCTACTGCCTCTTAAGATGACAAGATTTAGTGGGCGTCTTTTGGGTTGCAGAAAGGGACAGAATAGATGCATGTAATTATAATGAAAACTGTAAGGCTAATTATTTTCTTGATAAAGAAGCACCCAGATCTTTAATGACCTCGTTAAGTGGTTGTCAGTTACCGTGAAGTTTAAAGTTGCAAGGGATAAAGGGGAGAAAAGCTATTGAAAATATTCACCCAAAATCTTTGCTCCTGTTTTATTGATTTATGTGTTTATGTATAAAATTATCACAGGACGAATTTGTATGGAAGAGTCCTGGTGTAACTCAGGGCCTTTCTAAGTTCCTGCAGCTCAAGGCTGCGCTACTTCCAGTACCAGGGAAATTTGAATCCTTGGAGTGAATTTCTTCGAGGAGACTGTAATGCCAGTGCCACAACCTTGCCAAATGTGACTTTTCACTCGCTTTGTAACCTGGAGCAGGCGGAGTCCAGCAACACCTTTGCTTTTCTTTTGGAGGTGATGATTAAAAGGAGCGAACGGACAGTGTGGTGTGGATGCTTAACGGAGGTAATGAAAGAAAGGAGGCCAGAAAATTACTTACAAAGAGACTAAGGAACACAACACATGACGAATCATTTAAGGAACTTCATCCTTGACAGAGATGACTCTACATCCCAGTCCTTGTGTCATGACCTTTGACACCGTAGCAGGATGACCCTCAGACCCCCGTGTCTCTGATCACGACCATTGGCACCGATATAGGTTACGACCCCCAGGCACCGGAATAGGTCACAACTCTTAACACCGAAATGGGTCACAACCTATGACAGGGAAATAGGATGAGGGAACACAACGCCTACTTCTCAGCAGGTGTGTAGTTGTGATGACCTCCGGCGAATCAGTGTTTACCCATACGCTGGCTGGGCCATAGCAGTGTTACAAACGTGTTCTTCCAAGTTTAGCTCAGAGGCATTGTGGGGCCGCCCAGGGTCGAGCGTGTGGGTTGGAATCTTGGTCGCGACAGTCAACCAACCCAGCTGGGTCTGGGGCCCTACCTCACCTGACGAGGGTCACGGAGGTCTTCTTCCACTCCAACATCTGCGTCTGGGATCCAGCAGCCTTGTTGCTTCCCTGCTCAGTCAGACCGCTGGAGACTGTGGCCCGTAGGCCTACCTAACCACTTCACCACAACTCGGCTTTTGTCCGGCGGGATTGCCGGAATGGAGCAAGTCTGGCGGTATTGCAGGAACGGATCAATCCCTTTTCTGGAGTGGGTAAATTGGATTTTATATCCATTTCTATACTGAGGAGTGGTTAAGTGATTAGGATTTATAGATTAAAACTAGTAGGTCTCATTGAGTGGTAGGAAAGGCATTGCTTGGTAGGATTTTATTGGACCAAATAGGATTAATTAGGCGATTTCCTGTTGCAGAAGGAATCCGTCCCGGGTAGAATGATCCTCGGTAATGGATACAGAATAATATATATATA
>JAUUDW010419624.1:7361-20451 GCA_032361385.1 Panulirus guttatus | reverse complement strand
ATTATCAATATGAACCCCCCCCTCCCACCCTCCTCCGTTCCCCCACCTCCCTCCACCTCCTTCTTAAGGTCATGCCGGCATCGTAATCTGGTAAAAAATCCCCCCTTTTTTTTGTCTTAATTTCTGTAGAGGTAATTATAGATGTTCTCTGTACTTCGTCCCGCGGCCCCGAAGAGACACACTGTTGAAAGCGATAGTGGAGGGCAATCATCTACAAATAAACGCAGTTACCATGCTGACTGCGTGAATGTGTGTGTGTGTGTGTGTGTGTCGTCTCTTCATGGACGTTTAACACCGCTTCGTAAAACACGACGTTGAAATTTTTCCTTCTCTGCGTCTTAACGTACGTACAGACGGTCGGCCTCCATATCCCGACATGTTAATTTCGCTGTTATTCGTAAGTTCTTCTCTCCTCCGTTCAGTATATATTTCCGTACTGTTTACTGTAGTGATGCTGTGTGTTGGAGATGGATTTTTTACGAGGTCTAAAAAGCAGTGATTTTATAGGCTTTTCGGGTGGAGTTCTGCATCGCCTCTGCTTGATTTCCAACTCCGTTCGTGTTGTTTAAAGCACGTTTAAGGTCAGCAAATATGGTGACTTGTATTTACCTTACCAGCTGTGGTGGCTTGTGTCATCAACCATGGTGGCTTGTAGCAATCAGAGGATGCTGTCTCTCTGGAGGTATGCATAGGGATGGCTATGCGTGTGTGTGTGTGTGTGTGTGTTCGGGGTCCAGCGTTAGCGGGAGTGATGTGTGTTGGACATGGAAAGATACGGACACGTGGAGGCTGGCTTGTGCCTGCCTCATGTGTGTATCTGTGGCCACGCTTCCACCACGTGCCACACGCTTCCTCCCGCCCTCCCTTCCTCCCCCTCCTTATATCTTGACCTCATTACTGCGCCTACCTCCGAAGGAGGGAGGGAGGTATACTGGTTTTAGTGACATTTCTCTCTTCTTCCTCCCCCACACACACACACTCGCAAAACCCCAACAGTCACCAACACCTCGACAGCATCCCTCGCTCTCGCCCTATTGACTTGAAACATGGTAAGCTTTCGACCCGGGCTTATAAAATATGCCCTAATATTTTATTCAAGTCATTCATTGGATTTTGTGGGAGTCAGAGGCCAGACCCAAGATCTTACATTGGGCTGCTGTTCCTTACAGTTTCAGAACACATAATTTAGGTCGATTTGAGTGCCGTGCAGACGACAGTCACATCAGTGTGAAGGAAAAAGTCCAACATTTTAACTCATTATTTAGGGTCACGTCTTCGGTTCGTGCTCTGCTCTGAATTTTCGAAAGATGATATCAATATCGAGAACGTTTTGGAATTCATATTAATATTGTGTTTGTTTTCGAATTCTTCATGAAAACTCACTGTTTTCCACGTCTTGGTTTTGAATTACATCATGTACCGGAGATGAGCCGTTAACTCTTGGAACCTTTTTTTTTCATATTATTTACATTACACATAACGTTAAAGGTGGAGGTACTCTGGGGGTCCTACAAATTGCATTGCTTGTCTGTCATGATCATTTGGGAGATGGTAACAGTGGGGAGAGAGGGAGAGAGAGAGTGAGAGGTGAGAGGGCGAGGGAGTGTGGTGCATGCGAAGCTGCGGGCATGGACGCAATGCGAGGACGAGTATGGTGGTCGGCCAGGGTGGTTGTGTATACTAAGCTTCCTTCGTGGAGGAGACGTATTTGCTGCCGGGTCACCGTAATATATGCTCTCGGGTCACACGCCTGCCTGTATTGTGAAGATGACCCCCCGACTCTGTGTGTGTGTGTGTATGTGTGTGTGTGTGTGTGTGTCACGCGCCTCATTGCTGCTGCTGCTGCTGCTGGCTACCACGGACGTTGGAGAAATCATGCCGAGGGGGTTGTTCCTGCCTGTAGGAGGCATTGGGGTGGGGGGACACCCAGCCAACCACCTGGGCCAATATCGCCTATGGACTCTGGCCCGCCCGCTCATCGACCACTTCCAAGACACCGGATGTACACGTGTGTGCGTGGCACTTGGAAGGGGCTGTTCATGTCGTGGTTATCAGCTTCGTAACCTTACAAAACACACACACACACACACACACACACAGAGGCTATCTCTCGTAGTGGGTCATCAGTCGATGAGATATATAGTAATTTATGCCCAGCTCAAAATATGCCAATTACCGTGCTGTTGATTTATCGCCTTTTTCCCCCACTTCAGGTCGTTTAAATCAGGCTTTAGAGACTAAAGGCCGTAGGTGACTAACCTCACTATATGCTCTCCTGTTGTATGTGTGTTTTAGCTTTGTGTAGTGAGGTACCTCAGCTTCTGCTGGCGTTTGTTACGTAAGTATGGGTCGCGTTCTGACCAATAAGATGGATACTAAAACGAACGAGTTTCCACGTCACCCGGAAATGAATTATTCTTTGAAATCCCTGTTGCTTGTCTTGCAAAGTTGTGTAGAAATAGCTTTAAAAAGTGAGAAATCCCGCAGTTTATATAAAGCCCCAAAACTCTACAATGGGGTTCCCTAAGGAGCTGTTCTTCCTCCAGCCTTTTCCGATGCAAGAATCGTATCTCCTGACACTATTTTTTTTAGTTGTATTCGAACCATTACGTTCAGTAAATATTCCTTATGGCAAATGATACTTCTACGGGAAGATACATTACCACGCCCAAAGCGAAGGTAAAATGAGTACATTATACAGCTGTAGCTAAAGGAACAATGAAGCCCACATTTAGAGTCTAGGAGACTTGAATCTACCAAACCTAAGGTGGTAACTAACAAGAAAGAGCATGGTTGATGTGAAACATTCATGTAGCAGTCCAGCTAAGCAGTCATGCAAGAGAAACCTTTCCTTTTGGAAAATAAGTCTTTAAAAGAACGACAGTGTGTAGAGGAAAATAAATCACTATAAACAAAGAACTAGTTCCCGACATAATGTCTAACCGAGGACATCCGTAAATCACGATTCTGAACTGGAAGGCTGAATTCGGGCAAGTGTCAAGCAGATTCGACTCTGGTCAAGAGCAACGCGAAGTGGTTAGCCGGGAGCTGAGGATCGTTTCCTCCCCTTGCAAAACACCACATAGATAACCGTGTCGTAAAGTCCAATGTGTATATTGATGTCATGGTACTCGCAAACTCTCCACTCAACGCGTCAGAACGCATCCCAGGGAGGAAAGAAATGATAATAATAATGATAATCGATAATAATAATAATGATGATAATTGATAAAAGTAATAATATTAAGCGGTGGGACGTATATGTTATAGAGCCAGGAAATTATATCAAGATTCCAATCGCTCTTCGGCTCTCTTTTTTCCCTCGAGAACATCAAGTTTATAAAGACAGCCGAAGTTATATTTATTACAGTTTTTAACAGACTCGGTTAGAGATTATCCCTTTCATTTTTTTGGCGCTTATTACAAGATAAGAGTAGAATCGCCCTTCCCTATTTGAACGGAAACTCGACACTCCTCAGGTCGATGATTGAATCGTTTTGGATTCTTGTGCAATTGATTGGCAAGATCGTTGTTGCACCAGTTGCAGATACTGCCGGGGGAAGTGTTCACGCTTCATGTGTCTCTGCAATGCACCTGAGACGCGGTACATTCATTTCCCTGCCGACGTGAGAGGAGCTAAGGACGAAGATGCCATCCATGCAGGCCCCTCTCATTTGCATATGGGACGGAAGCCGCAGTAGGTGTTTACATTTCACGTCGCAGGGTAGGTGGAGAAGACTTTGTTTGTCTTCTTCAGGTGTCAGGTGTCTTGCACGTCGCGTGAATCAGCGTGTAGCAGTGACAGGTGGGGTTCAAGGCGAGTTTGTCATGAGCGAGGCGCGACCCGCGCCCGTCCTCTGGTGGTCACCGCACTGCGCTACGCACCTAAATAGAAAAAAAAGAAATGTTTGTTGATAATACTGACGTCATGTTGCCGAGTTCGTAGGTCAAAGGTTGTGTGACTGGTCGGTGGTTCTCTTCCGGCATGCGGCACTTGATTTCCTTGGAGGTCTGAAACACTACAGTGTAACGTCTTATTGAGGTCAGAACTACAGGGCGTGATGGCTTCACCTTTGACCTGTGACCCCTCCTTCCCCAAGGGTCTCATGGTATATAAAAAGGTCGTGACACCATGACCCCAAAGGGTCTAACGAAGGCTGACCCGTTGAACTTCACGCGGGCTGAGGGGTTCAGGTTCAAAATAAGGTTTCGGATCCACGCGTCTGGATCACTTTAGTAAACGAAGCTGGTTTGGTAGACCCGAGAGATAGACAGAGAGAGAATGGGGGACATGGATGGTCGCTTGGGCCTCAGATCTATCGATAACTGCCTTGGGGCGTCATTAAGGTAAGGCCTTTACCATCAAACAAACCTGATCACCTTCCTCAGGTGCGTCCCTCCACAAGATAACTCGGAAGACCTGTTCACGGACGCCCTCGGTGCGTGGATATGCACCTGGCTCCTCCGTTGAAGGGGGCGAGAGAATCGTACCAGGCCAAGATCACGGGAGCTGCTTCGTGGCCCGCCAGAGTGAGGAGTACGTGAATGGTGACTCCACACACACACACACGACAAGACACTTGGCCAAGGTCTCGTGACTCTGTATCGACACCATCATAAACAACACAGTAGTACAAGTAGGTCGTCAAGGCATCGTTGGCGAACGAACGGGGTTTTGGAACCGGGAGGGAACTGATGTGGTTCTCACGAATTTCGCGGTTGATGTGTAAGGGTTCAGTTGATGTGTACCATAACACCCAGGTCTTGTTATGTCTTCCCCTGCCGTAGGGGTTAAAAGTCTCCTTGGATTGAAGTATTTACGCGAGTAGCTTGTGGGGAGGTACTGCAAGGGGACGCTCTGGGATAGATGTTTGTCAAACGAAGCCTATCCTTTAACAGCAGCAGTACTAGTAGCAGCTAAAGGATATTAACGTCTTGAGCACGACGGTATGACCCGAGCGTACGATGTCCTGGTCTGCCGACCTGACCCTTGTGGATCAGGTCAGAGGCCCTGAGGACATCACAACCAAAATGATCGTACCATCGGTACCCAGCCCACGAGGAACCGACCCTTGGACCAAACACTGTCGACACGCTTAACGTCCGTCCTTATCGCGTTGACGTAAGTAGTGTTTGTCCAGGTTTTTTATAAACAACGTTTCTGCGGCAGAGGTGCGGATGCGGTGAGTAATGGAGGAGTGTTGTTGTGGGTTTTGTGTTAGACTGGGAGACCTGCTGTATTGATTAAACCTCTTTCTGTGGTCGAAAGACGTGTCAGACGTATGTACATGTGGTGTAAGATGTGGCACTTAGTGTCTTATGAAGTTCACACTGGTTTGCGGTGGGTGGGAAGTGTTCCCTTAGCTTCGTGTGCTAAAGGTGTGTATGTGGTGGAGTGCGAGGCAGTGTGTGGTATTAGTGTGGAGACTGGTTATTGGAATATGGTTGCTTCTTTGTGTGGTTTCTAGTTTATATGTACTGGTTATCGTGACTGGGGAATGTTTACTGAAGACTGGTTTAAATTAAACCTTGTGGAAAGTGAACTCCGATTGCCTGAAAGTGTTCCGTCGTGTGAAACAGAAATCGTTTGACGTGATTTCCGAGCTGCAGTTACCAACCTGTCCCTTCGGATTAGGTCTGTCCTCCAGCTGGACATTGTCGTCATAGACCCATCAGGAACGGGAGCTTATCAGACTGGCCCCTCGCCAACCTTGCTGGACACAACCCCGGCTGCAGTGTGGTGGATCTCCCGTCACCGCGTTCCCAAGGTGCTTATTCTCGCGCGTGTAAACAGCGTGGCCGCAGAGTGGGAAAGGACGAAGCAGTCGAGGGTAACACGTTTTGTAAGGTATTAATGAAGGCCTGTATATTAGCTCTGCGGTCTCAATGACACCCCGATAACACACACACACCCGACCTGTGCCAGTAATATGCACGCCCGTAGAAAACACACCTTGGCACACCAAGTACACACCAGAGAACGAGTTGGCATTAACATCCAAACAAAAAAATTAACAGCTTAACTGTCTCAAGACTTACCATTTAAGCCAGTCTAAGTTGGTTGCTTTTCAGAAAGTTTGGGTACACACCCCAGACTTTAAATAAGCAACCTACTTAAGACTGGCATAAATGGCAAGTCTTGAGACAGTTCTGCAGTTGGGACCTGTGGACAGGACTCGCATCCTCAACTAGTATTGACGGAGGTGTACACGTACCTCTGACTTCACTCTGTTGTGAGCAACAACAGAAAAAGATGCTCTTACCCGATCAGAAGACGAACGATAATCAGAATGCTGTTATCACGTAAACAGCGCGTAAGAAATAGTACCTGGCGTGTTTTGAAGGGACCTGCAGCGTGTGTTGTTATCTGTCGCTTTGCCTACGTCCAGATAATCAGAGGGTATGGGTTACGCAGCCTTGTTGAAGGGCTTCCAAGTGTTGTTGACGATACACGGCCCAAGCAGGTTCATTGATCCTTCTGGAGATACGTGTACCGCCGTATTGTACAGCGGGAGATCTTTTGAGACTCTCTGGCGGCGTTGAAGGAAGCTTTGAAAATAGTGATCTGCGTTTATACGATTAGTGACTTGATTAGCTGGTTGTTCTTGATGCTTGCAAGGAGAGAAGGTGGACCTCATTCCCAGCTCTGTACTCCTGTGTACTGTTCACTGAATCCTGTATTTCATTAAAGGTGTTGATTCTTGTATGTGTCACAGCAACTACCGTAAACCTTCGTATTTGAGTCTCCCGTCTTCATTCGAAACTGTTCCGTGTATCCGCAGCCCTTCCGTTATCCTCGATCGGCCTTGCAAGGGACGTTGAGGAACCCCATGAGCAAAGATGGTACGGACCTTTAGCGGTACAACCCTTGGATATGACGGCCTGGCCTTTGACCTGAGCCTCAAAGGTCAGGTCAGAGGCCGTGCCGTTATACCGAGGGGTCACACCGTCGTGATTAGATAGACAGTCAGGCTTTTGGTGTTTGCCTTCCCAGCCTGTGGTTAGTGTGGCTGAAAGGTGTTTCATGAGGAGAGTTCGGGGCGTGATTTTAATTGTGTGAGTTGCAGGGTTCCTGGTTGAAGTGGAAGGTCAGGTGGAATGTTGATGGTTGAAGTGGAAGGTCAGGTGGTGGTGGTGGGGGTTGATGGTCAAAGTGGAGTACCAGATGGATGGTTAAGTGGAAAAACAGATGTTTGTGACGGTGGTGGTAGGATCTGTCAGGTGGTATACCACAGCAGACCAATATATACTGCTGGAGCATCCTGGAAGGCCTCATGTCCCATCAGCAGGCTTTCCAGACGGTATATTAGAACGAGGGAACGTCAGCGGACCCTTCGGTTAGTTGGTCTCGATGCCACCAGACCAACTGGGAAATAAGAGGTAATGATAAACATGGAGATTCGTGGAGTGTGTGGGTAGTGTTGGAGTCACAGTAGATTCATTATCAATAAATAAAATGACCATCCTTGCAGCAGGACAGACTAAGAAGTACAACCTTTTGGTAGAAATGCGATTATAAACAACTAACATGAAGCTTGCTGAAACGGATAGTAAGGTGATGTAGGCCAGTCAAAGTAATGAGAATAGGCCCCTTTGGTGAATATATAATTTCTTTGAGGTTCAGATCTTAAATGACCAACTCAGGACGGGCCAGTCAGTGATGCCTCGAGACGAGGACTCGTGCCTGTTATCTACAGAGGATGGGCCTATTGTGCCTCGAGATAAGGGATCGTGTCTCGCAGACAACAGACGAGTCTTACAACTCGTATGATGAGGGTCAGCTGTAATCTCCTCCCTGTACCTTCCTTGCGTTGAGGCAAATGGTACTAGGGGTAGAAAGAAGGAATACGAGATTATCCCATTTATGGAAGTAGACTGAGGAGTCACTGTCGTGCGTGGTTAAGTTATTCACATTTCCAGTCTTATGGCTGGTCTGTGGCGAGGCTCTTTCGTTATAAATAGTCACGTGAGTAGCGATGAGTACCGAGCCGGGAAGGGGCTGATTACATGAAGGCTTGAAGAGGGTGATAAAGGGTGCCCTTCTGTCGTCCGAGTGAGTGAGTGTGTGTGAGTGTCGTGATTTGCGGTGTCGGGGTGTGATGACTGGACAGGAGCCGTGGTCGGGAGTGAGTATTTATACGATGACTGGACGGTTGAGGGGTTTGGGTACTCTGAGTGTAATGACACATAGATTTTGGCTGGGGTGAGTGTGTGTATGGTGAGTCGGCAGCATAGGGGAAGGGGGTCTCTTCCTTTCCATTGAGTGCGTTACAACAGCCACAAGAAGGGCTGTTTGGAGTGCGTTACAGCGGCCACAAGAACTACCACCTGCCCGGCCATGTCGTGTTATCATCGCGGTCCGTTCTCCCCATCATGTTGTACCCCAGCCACTCCGCTACACCAGAAGCCACCCCCATCCCCAACTCAACCATTCCCTCTCTTATCAGTGGGAAGATACGGAAGCTAACGTCTAGTTTTTTATACACAGCTGTAAGCCAGCAGTATCCACCGTCAGATATACACGTGCACAAACGTGACTTTCAACTGAAATATTTGCTTTTACGCTGTGCGACTTGTTATGGGGGCCAAAATGACGTGCAGAGGTGTAACGCGTCAGACTTACTCGAGATTGACAGAGAACCAACCACTTAAACGGAAGCATCCGTAATGCGTAAGGTAGATGGCTCATGTAAACTGGGAAGCCGTCCATGTTATAGCATCAAGGCATTACTGAACAACACAGACTTTTTTTATATACTAAATATCTTGAAAATCCCTAAGTTTTTGACTCGCAGGTGTTCGTCACTGCTTGCGCTGTCTGTAGATGGAGAAGGATTCGTCTGTAAAACGTTTGAAGGCCACAGAACACTCAAGCCGTGACTTGGGGGCACGAACGGTCGGTGGCTGGCTGGAACTCGAAAGCAGGTGTTCGCGTGAATACTATTCGTGTGCTGCAGGGAGAGAGTCTCTCTCTATCTCATTCGTGTAGCCCCGTCTCTCAACCTCTTATATACGTACCATGTCGTTACTCCTAAGTGTGAATGCACACACACCCACACACTAGCCTATGCCATGTGCTTATGGCTATCAATGCATGGATGTGGACCAACTGTTCCGCAACCCCAGCACTGATCGTGACACGTGTTTTTAATACAGTATCATCTGTGCTCTGTGAGGCTGGCAACAGTGCAGCGTGGGACAATGGGGGTTTGTGATAGTGATATGCTAGGGGGATGGGGGGATGGGGAAAGGGGGGAGGTTGTGGTGGTGTTGGTGGTGGTGCCATGGTAACAGTCAGCTTCGTGACGTGTGGGTGTCACCTCGTCCCGTACTCGGCGTTTGACTGTGTATCGCTGGCTGGCACACCCACCCCCACGTGGTGGCTTCCGTCACCCGTAGCAGGATTCCGCTCTGTAGTCACGAGTCACGCGCCTCAAAGGCACGTTAGGTGCAACAGCAGTAGCTGCCGCAGGAAGTCCTGGACCCCCAGAGAGAGCCATTCACCCGTCCTACGACGAGATATAGACAGAATGGCAGGGCTGGTAGCGAGACACCCATCCTAACACATTGAGAAACTCCCATTACCCGGAAAGAACGTTTTCAGTACCTTAGACGAACGTTTTCACTACTACTGGAAGAACGTTTTCACTGCCCTAGTGAAACGTTTCTTCCCTACTTACAATTTCAACTAGACACACGATTCCTTTTATCATGGGTACGACATACTGTAGCTACTGAGACTTGTAGACACAGTACGTCATAACGTACGATGCTTAGTCCAGCTCTGTGACGTATTTATAGGACGCCGTCCCTCCACGTCTCCAACGGTAGCTTATTGGGTATATAGCTTATTCGGTATAGTGTTTCCAGGAAATTGTCCACGCGCCCTGGTTTATGACTGTGAGATCGCTGTTCCCCGATAAGCAGCAGGGTGACCCATGAATTACCTCTCCTTGAAGTAATCGGGTAATTGTGTCACATAAGTCAAGTCAGCGGGATGGTGGGACATCTGCCTCTTTATGTTTCTGTCAGTCTTCTCGATAGCATCTCCATAGGTGGCTCACCTGTTTCTGATCTGCCTGGAAATGTCAGTATAGGCCCGTCTTTCAGTTCTCAGTAAATTTTGATACTTGGAAGAGAGGGGAAGATAGAGATAGACCTCTTAGTGATACACAGATTACATCTGTATTCCATTGGGTTTGGATGAATTGAGACGTTCTAGCGAGACTTGGCTGCTTGTGACTCAGTCCTCACTGCTATTGGTGTGTAGCAATGTATATCGTAAATTTGTGTTTGCTTTCGTGTCCTGAATCGCACTGATTATAAGGAGTGTGCAACATTCTAAAACTCTTGTCCTGCAGAAATGTGTCTTTAGTCAATAGCCTTTCAGGCAGAATAATGAGACTGTCGGTCGACTGTATCTTTGAGACTGCGTCCCAAAGATTGCTTTCAAAGCTGTAGCCCAAAGCTGTAGCCCTTTTTGTTCTTTCTTTTTTATTATCCCATTGCGCGCGTGTGTGGATATGGGAGTTGCGTAGCGTCATGAAACAGCATCTGACGGAGAGCTTACCGCTCTTGAAATAAACCTCTGGAAGAAGAGGTCTTGATACACAGAGACCAAAGCCACCTTAGACAACTTCCGACAACCACACGTTTGATGGTGTACCAGCAGCATATAGATGGGTACCCGTTAGTGTCACTCAATAGCAGGTTTCTTTAACTCCCCACCGGGAAATTGGGCTTCAGTGCCCTCTGCCAGTCTGGAGACCCGTCAGTTCTCCAGAATTAGTGACCCCAGAAACTGGATCGCATTGTGATCCGTTCCCACGGAAATGGGAGACGGAGGTAATGACAGCCTTGCGGAAGATCGGATGCAGACATGCGGTGATTGATCGTCCATAAGCTGTATCGTGCAGGTCAGACTGCACGACAGTATTTTTGTAACACCAGAAACGACTTTGCACAGATGATGATCTTGACGTACATTTGGCAAGCTCGTGCGCCCACGGAACGTCCATAAATTTAACTCATATCAACGCGAAAGACGCCCATTTTGTACTAATAATGCAGCCTTATTGCATATTGTAATGGATAACCGTATTAAACATTCCCAGGACAATGATTTCTTCAAAGTTCAAAGGACGAGGTAACGTGAAGATTTAGCCTCACTAACTCTATTCCTCTGTCAAGGAATAAAGTATTAAAACTAAACTAAACTCTGTGTGTTTACTGCAAGGGAAAAACACAAATGTATTGACATAGCAACATTCCGTCAAATAGAATGGAAATGTAGCTACTTATCATCTGAACTGTTTGGGTGGTAAACATTAGTGGTTTCGTATAAGCGCCTGTCTCAATTCGTAATTAGAAAAGGATTAGATACAACAACAGACCACTGGTTCCCTTCAAGGATGATCGTAACAGTGGATAACATCAGGAACGCGAGAGATGAGTGTGGTGAGAGGGGTAGAAAAGCTCATGTGAAGAGGAAATAAGGAAGGGAATTCCATAGCTTAGCTGTCTTACGGAAGAGCGAGGAGGCATCATACCAGTCCCTGGCTTCGCTCATAGTGACACTCTCGTGTAGCAGGTGACACACTAAGCGTCCCTTGGAACACACACCCTCTCCCTTAAATCCTCGCGTTCCAGTACAGGTCGACGGAACGCGAAGTACGGCGCACCCATCGAAGACCCGTGACGAATGGAGGAGGTGGAGGCAGGAAGTGCCTGCTGGGCTTCACGTTCGCTGCACTTCTTCAGGAGCACCACGACCTCTGCCCTCCGATAACCTTGAAGCTAGATAGCGTGCAGTTATCGCCTCTAATGAGGTATTTATAATGAGCTGCCCTCCGCCCCTAGATATTGGGGACATAGGCGGTGCGGTTTTGATCAGTGCAACAATCATTTACCCGCTGGCCAGAAGAAAAAAATGCTCATTTTCTCTTTATCTCACTATCTCTGCAGGAGCTAATGAGTGTGTCGTCTTGAGGTGAAACATGAGGGTAGTTTCATGTTGTGCAACAGTGATGTTGTTTATGTGTGTGTGACGGACACACAGAATCATTGCTTTGGACCTCATAGCCCGTCTCGACATTCTTTCACCTTCGGGAATAACACAGTCACCTGCAGTCTTATCCTTTGACCACAACTTGAAAAAGTCTGTTAATGAGATACTCCTGAAACTTAGACATTTTCTTCCCACCGTCCAAAAATTTTAGTTCAGCAAGATCCATAAATCTTCTTTCGACTTCTGAGGTACGGCGCTGCGAAGAGGAGTTTACTGTGGTGCTTATTGAACCTGGTAAATTCCAGGGATAATCCACCTTTGGCCGTTGAGCTTAGATGTTGTCGTTTTCCGGGATCTAGAGAACTGAATGGCGTAAGACCCATAACCAGTTTGGAATTTGTTAAGTTACGCCACTTTTGAGTACGTGTAAGCTGGGAATGACCTTGGGAGGAAGTAACACCTTTGGACACGAGACATAAAACGGATGTTTTATATATTTTTCGAACAATACTAACAGGCTCTCGAATTACATGGAACACCCTTGTGTCTTCTGCTGTATATGAGGAAGTTACGGTCCTATTCTGACCACAGTTTATCATATTTTCAGACGATGCTTTCAGAAGTATGTTTGTTTATATAGCGCAAATGACATAATTACAGGAAGATTTATTTCAAAACGTTTAGGTGATCACATCTCACGCACACACTGCTCTTTACCTATAAGGCTGGAGGGAATAAATGCGCACAAGTGACTGTGTTGTGGAGGTCACAAAATTCATTGGGCCAATTATTCACTTCATCTGAGGCCATTCTTGTGATTACGACTGATTACGACCTCTCCAGCCTCATGAGAATGTGAAGCTGACACTCACCAGCCAAACCTGATCACTGTTGCTAGCGAGAGAGAGGAGGAGGAGACATCCTGATAAAGCTAATTCAAATATCTCTCTACTTTTTATCGGTATTATGTTTGTTTTGCTGTTGTGTATGCGTTTGTACCCTGTTGACTCACTGGTGGAAAATGAAATGTACATTTAGTACAGGAAATGTACAGTTCTTTCATTGAATATACAGGTTTTATTC
>JAUUDW010419623.1:8240-28915 GCA_032361385.1 Panulirus guttatus | reverse complement strand
ATTTTTCATCTTTTTGACTGGAAATATTGTTAGATTTTATGAAACACGATATTTTATGGTTAGCCTAACCCCCATCACTGACTCTAGAAGAGAATAAATGATACTAATGAACTTATAAACCACAGTGAATAAAGACAAAATTTCCAAAAACTATAACATTGGCACTTTGCATACCTCCGCACGCGTCCATGTGCATTGGAGCGTACGTGGTTCACGCAAACTGCTTAGTAGAGGGTGACAAGGACGCCTTATGAAATAATGTCACACTGAATACTCCAGGTGAAAGTTCTGCAGAAGATTTTCATAACGGGCGACTTGCCTATTATTATCGGCTTGCGCACACACACACATACACACACACACACACACACACACACGCACACACACACACACACACACACACACACACACGGCATATTCTTTACTGTGGGATTCTTCAGATACTAAGGTTTTCAGTTTACAGATATCCCAGAGAGAGAGAGTGAGGATCTCATCTTGAGGTGTGTTGCTGGCCTCATGCAACGGTACATTTGGGGGAGGGGGTCTCTCAGGGCACTGCGGTGTGCTGGGAGAACCTACTTCTTTCCCCTCTACTCGGACCTTTCGTATGTATGTTCCAGAGTGGGTATTTTGTGAAGAAGGAATGTTCCAGTTATACACAGTCGAGTTTCTTAATTTTCCTGCATCGAAGTAGTGCCTTGATGGCTGAGTTCTAAGACGAGCTTCCTTCTTTACAGAAACCACTACCTTGACTATTTGGGTCTGTTGTGTTTTAAAAATAAGGTAGACCCACTGCCTCTGTTGGACGAAGAGGACCTGAGGTTTGTAATGCGTCGAGAAAACCTGCAGGTTCCCAAGCGGCGGCCGTGGGAGTCTGATGATTACTTCCGTCGCAGGCTTTCGAAGGTAATGCGTTACCCCCCACGTTGCCTTCTCTTTCTTTGGTTGTTCTGGCAAGCCTCTCTCCCTTATCTCACCCAGGTTGCACTACACGGAATACTTGGTGGAAAAGATCAATGCACACAAGCTTGACCCTGTCAGCATCTTTGACGAGGCAGATTTGCGCGTCTGTCTCAGAAGGAACGGCAAGACAGTCCCCATCAGGCGGTGGGAGTCCGAAAAACTGTACAGGGATAAGCTAATCAAGGTGTCCATTCCGGCCCCCACTCTCCTTCTCCTCGTGCTCTTCGGCTTACGTCATGAACTACTCTCCCAGCTAATACACACTGCAACTTCTTGCTAGAACGAAGAACTAGTGTTGTAACCTTTTTCTTTTTCATAATTCAAAAATGAGACATGAGTTTTATTTTGCGACTAATGCCTCCTTCGCTTACATCCTGTGACCTGTATGCCCCTCAGTCCAATAAATCAGAATGCCGTCATTACTACGGTATACATTAACGCTCTGTTCCTCTTAACGGTATATATGTCTGGGTAAACGGTAACTGGAAAGCAGACGAACAGTTCGAGTAGTCATTGCTTTTTTGATATTTTTGGTATCTAATGTTCATACTTACGAACGTCTCAGCCATAAAAATCATGTTAACGAAGACCATCCATAACATTTGACAGGAAAGATTACAGTTATGAATATTAGTCATATAAACACAGTTGTGGTCATTCCTTACGAAGGTCAGGATGAGTTTCTTACAATTATACGGAAATGTGGAAGATGGAGAATATTTCAGAACATCTTTGCATTTCCACATATTTGTCGGAAACCAAACATACATTTGCATATGAGAACATACAGCTTAGTTTTAGAGATCTGAAAGCAGCTTATGCATTATCTAGCTGAGAATTATACAATTAGGTTAAACTGACAGAATCATAACTCAGTACTGTCGTCTGCTCTCTTATCGCCGGAGATCTAGCTAACACTAACTCCTTAAAGAGTTGCTGTTGATGATATACTGCATCAGTAGGTGACTAATTAGTGATGCAATCTGCTGTTCTTACTTGCACTTCTCTTCCGCTGCTCTGAACAGGCCAAGACCTTTTGTTCTGAATTCCTTTCTCAAAGTGTAACGAAAAAATAGGAAATTTGTATATTGTGAGTGAAAGTTGAGACTGAATGATTATGAAAGAGGATTCCATTGATACAGCTTTTCTGACAGTGTTGTTCACAGAGTTGTTTAAACACTATCTTTGGCTTTGCTTCCATGTACACAGAGAGTGGACCAAGTGCACACAGTCTCAAATCACATATAACCTATGTATTCTTCCTTTACGAAAATTAGCCTCCGGATGAAAAAATGAATAGGTACGTGCACGTGAGTGAGGGTAAGGTGTTTTCCTGGCCCCGTTCACTGCTGCGAAGGGTTTAACTAGTATGGAAAATGACTCCCTGTTCCGACATATCTGACTGTTCTTGCCTGTCACACGCGGTAATTGTGGTAATAACCGGATATTTCATTTGTCATACCCGGTTCTCAGTGAAGCACAAGAGATACACTCGTTAGTATTCGGCACTACTGGACGTCATAAGATTGAAGGGATGTGATTATTTGAAGTATCCAAGGGATATTGTCCTGTAGTGGGTTATGGTTCACTTTTAGATTGGAGTACCTTTTATTTTCATAAATCATGGTGGACAGATGATAAAGAGGTTCAAGATTTCTTTGAGGCTGAGTTTATATGTGAACCACACTCAACGAGTTTTCCCTTACTTTGCCACACATCGGGTATTGATCCAACCCCTGATTACATGTTTCAGTCTTCTAATCATATACCCAACAGGTGGTGGTTATGTACTTTCACTGCCTGGACGGAGGGTAAGAAAGTACCCGGGGCCCCACCAACACTCTGCTGAAGTTACTTACAGACAAGGGACAGGACGCATCCGCCAAATACACTTCCTGCAGCGGCGATGAGGTTGTGTAAGAAGGGGAAGGTGTCGAAGTCATGAATATACTGACCTATTTCCATGTTTGTAGACATGTCGTATGTGGTCTCCACCAGGTTATTGAAAACATATCGTCATCGGTTTCCAAAAGGCCACTGGAAGCATTTCATCTGCGGCTCCCAAAAGTCGTTGGAAACGACTGAGTACATTCATAAAGCCATTGATCCTAAGCTTAACCATTCACAAAAGTATGGTATTAGTGTCAACAGATTAAAAGTAGCTCCCATATTTTGTTAACAAGAGTAGAAAAACAAAAAAAGAAAAGCGTCCATTTGCTATGAAATTTATACAGTGATTTTAAGCAAAGATTTGTGTAAAACATAATTGTACTTTGCTTGTGAGCCGAAAGGACGAAAAGTGACAGGTGCAGTTTCCGGTAGTTATCACATTTACCGGATGTGTCGAGTGAAAAACCGTTACGGGAGTCGTAGCAAACTACAGTCCATACCATTAAGTCATTCACCAATAATTCTTGCATTTACTTTTAATCCCTCTTTTGTGTTTAGCTAACTCTACCATCATCTCTAATTAGAATTTCATCACAAAGTTTCTTGAAATAATTTTCTTTAACATGACGGTCAGCACCTTCTACTTTACCACTTTCCATAGTCTTCACATCCGTGTCTCACATACCTAACAAGTTCCCATTCTGATTATGTCTGCAAGTTACCTCAACTCGCTTTTTATTTTCCTTTCTGTCATACGGAGAGATACAACGCTGTTCTAGATTATCTAGCTTTGGTATACAACTGTACCCTAACTTATACATACCATTCTCCTGAAATATTTTAGATACAGTTTTGGCATAATACTGGTCTCTAAGATGTTCATACCTTTGGTAAGCCTGGATATTCGATTCAAGAAGATATTTACTTTATTTTGTTCGTCATAATCATGTTATTAACCCTAACGAAACTAAGCGTTTTTTCCCTTAACCTCAGAGCAGCTGATCAAAGAACTTGCTATTCAAAAGCCTATATTGTACCTTATATATGTCTTATGTGTAACAGTAGCAAATTGTGTTTTTGGTGAGGAGTTTTCGTTTCTTGTTTACTAACTTATGTGCTAAACAAAATGTTAGCCTGAATGTTCTTAAATGTGTATCTACAGTAGCAGTACCTTCAATGAAGAGTTGCATGAAATAGGGTCAGCAACTAGTGTTTCTCTTGCCTGCTTCATGTGACGATACTATTTAAGTATGTAATATTCGAAAAATGGTTCCACAGTTAATTTTCTTCTTATATTTTCCACGTAAATTTCATGCGATTTTAATGATCATGTTATATCCCCACAGCTGATCAAAGAGCATCTACCCCTGAGCAGCCTAGAGCAGAAGTGAGTAATCCTCGCCGTAAAAAAAAAGAACCTTACAGGACGTGCATACCCGTCTGTGATGCGTCCCGCCCACCGGCTACTCCGTCCGTCGTTTGCCGTCACAGAGTAGTGCAACCCACCCGTCTCGTGACACACTCCACAGCCAAGACTTCACCGACATCCGTAACCCACCTTGAGACGTCCACCCACCTGCCACAACCAAGACGCCTGTCGACCACTCCACCGAGCACGACGCTTGACGCCCCTACTCACTCATCCCGGCACCGAGGCCAAACTCAGTGGATGCAGCTCTTCTGCTATATCCCACATTACATTTGTGTTCATTGTTGATCGTCCTTCAGATATATATTCATTTGTATTGTGATTTCAGTTGGAAAAGTAAATATTCTTTATTATGGAAGTGCTGGGATTTTAGAGAACTGTAATTCTCAGTTATAGACAATTGTATTGTATATTGTAGCAAGAATTCCTGCAGATGTTCCTGTCACTAACCCTCAAACTTGAATAAATGTATAGTGTAGAAACATGACGTCCCTATCAGTTGACAACACGCTTGTGCTGAAGACAAGTACAAGTGGGTCAGTGCACGTCTTAATCCTATCATTAGTGATAATATATATATATAGGATCTTAGGCTGTGATAAATCAATCGAAGCCTATCAAGGTGATATGTAAAAATAGATGAGCAAGATTTATTCCTTAGTGTGCTTGTTCCTGGTATCTCCCTTGTTTATTGACTGTTGCAGACATACATATGCGATTATAAAGCCACATGTGTGTATCAAAGAGTCAGAGTGTTTAGAGTCGTGTTCAAGAGTTAGCGTTAGAGATCGGGTGAAGTTGCAGCCTCCTACTCTCCCTAATGCCCTGGAGTGCCGTGGATGAGTCGTGCTCTGGTAGTTCGACCTCTTCTGCTCCCTTGTCGTAGACCAGCACACTGTTGCTGGAAAAG
Organism: Panulirus guttatus; assembly: GCA_032361385.1. NCBI lineage: Eukaryota > Metazoa > Arthropoda > Malacostraca > Decapoda > Palinuridae > Panulirus > Panulirus guttatus. The sequence continues at coordinate 23,723 of JAUUDW010419623.1, read as the reverse complement.
CAATTTGGGTACTACAAAATTTCTATAGCACACAAGGACCCTGTTCTTTGTAAGTCCTCTCAGTTAAACGTCCATTACACAAATTTATCATATTTCCATTTTGATATTACTTTCCCCATGATTAGGTTTATATATGAACAGTTCACAGCTTCTTAACTCATTTCTTATCAATGTGATTCCCCTGTATGGATTGATTGACTGACTTTGTTCAAATATATTTATTTCTGTACCATTATTATCATTACTATAATTCTTACCACTATTAGCATCTTGAAAATATCAGTTATCATTATTTGGTGTCTCAGAATATTAAGATAGTCCTGAGGTATGTTATTGATGGTATTGTAATTTATTTTGGATACCATGCCAGTCATAAGACACAATCCTTGCAAAAGCATCTTCCAGGACCTCTCCCTGTTTCTGTAGACACAACACAAGTCTGCCTTCTACGTCCTAGGAAACTAACTTAACCCAACACACTGCAGTTACCTGCTGCCGGATCATACCGTCTCTGTCACCGCTACGTCTTTTCCTGCTGCCGCACTACACCTTTCTTATTGGCACGAAAACACCCTGCTTTCTGCCAGGTGTTTGTTTCCTTATTATACTACAATCTTGCCGCCACAGTACATTATCCTTGCTTATAGAGTACACACTTCCAGCAGAGCACACCCTACCACCACACAGTATATTGACTGATACCGTTCTATGTCTTCTGTGCTACCTTGCTAAATTATGTTATTCATCAGTGCCTCTTCTCGAGGCCTTTTCATTGTCATCATAATCCTCTTGTGATGTGTTATTACCTCATTACAGTGTGTCCTCTTGGCGTCATTCTATCATGCCATACTGTCATCTGCCTAGGCACCAAGTTCGTCTGTCTTCTTTCTGATGTTATTTTTTCATCAAATTCACCGTATTAATCTGCTCTGTAACCATCAGTCATAAGGATTACTTTTTTTTCCAGCTTAGATACTCGAACAAAAACGAACCACTTGTGACCACTTGACTGTGACCTTATTCCTTTCTGGCAAGCCTTGTGTGAAAACATACCTGGTGAAGCTGGACCAGTAGCACTATCATCAGATAGACCAGTGATACTTGTCTTAAACCAAGAATTTTGCCCAACTGCATATGCATTAGGTCATTCACCTTTTCTCTCTTACTGGATACTATATCATTCTGTATATTAATGAGCCTAGCTGTTTTTGAAACTCGTGGCAAAAGCTGCGTCTTCTTAGGGTGATCGGTTTCACACAAATGAGGCCCCAGAAACTCCTTTCCCTTCGCTTGGGCTGTCAGGCGCCCAGCTGGTGGTGTCTGACGCTCGCGTCGCCCCCGCCATGCTAACTGCTGCTTCTGTGAACTCTCATCTGTGATTTTTGTCATGTATGCACAGAATATGGGACTAATAAATGTATCATACACTGTTATTATGTATTTTATGGATCAATTTACCTCGGTATATAAATTAAGTAATAGGTGAATGAAATTATGGAGTAATACGGTCGGAAAAATTGTAGTTAGTCTTTATTATGATGAACATTAGCAATTTTTAACAACAGCTTACACACTTTGAGTCCAAGGAACTTAAGTCGGGAGTGGAGTTAGAGCGTGTGCAGGCTAAGCACTGCTTCAAAGAGCTAGCAGAGCAGAACGCAAAATCCCTGGCCTCTTCACCTGGTGGACAGCGACACTCCAGCTACCGTTAAAAAGGTTAGCTTTTTCTGGCTTGAATTAAGCCCTTAGCTTTTCTTTAAAGAAAACACTGTCAAAGCTTCATTTATCGCGGGTTTTGTTTCTATCAAAAAGGAAGTGACAGAGAGGATCTGGGCCAGCGCGCACCCACCCGGCCTCTACTGCTGACGACGTCACTCGGTTCTCATATTCCTTCACTTGGTTGTCTGTCAGCTCCGGGAACATCCTGATGGGGGAGAAACACATACTGAAATAGCAGGACATTGTTAAAGTACTTTACGATATCAAAGAAATTTCATAAGTTGGCTGACCTCTCCCTCTGACTAATGAAAATGGAATACAAAATCAACTTCTTTTCCTCATATTTACTCATGGAGCGTCAGAAAAGCGACTTAAAAGACTGTGAAATATACTTACTGAGCGGTTTCGACGATGAGTTTGGTGTGTGGGCGGAGTTGGGCGTACAGGAGTGAGGGTGTGAGTAGGTGAGCCATGGCAGCTGATATATACAGCAAGTCCAGGCCGCCCTCGATCTGTTAAATTTCATTTATCTCTGTTGAATTGCTTTGATACAATACCATAGTAGAAATAGATATATTTCATTGAGAGTTATGAGGTTCTCCGTATCAAAAACACTCAAGAACTGGTTTCCTAAACAACATAATTGTCATCACGAACTGCGCCTCAAAGAAATAATACGTAACTGGAGCTGGTGAATAAGACAGCTCAAGCGGGGAATTCATTACATCAGGCACAAGGTAAGGTATTATGTCCCAAGAGGAAATTTGCTAAACTAGTCTAAAGATAGATACTAAGGGCCGTTTTGTGGGGTGGTTTGCTAACTCGGATCTCAAGGGAGTTTCCCTAACTCAAAATCTAAGAAACGAATTTAACTCAGGTGTTGAGGGATGGAGTGCTTTTGCTGGTTTCCTAGGAGTCAGCCACGTAATGAGATCGAAGTGAGCACAAATGATAGCAGGTTGTGTGCAGCTAACCACCACTATGACACGTACCTAGTTACTTATGTGGAGGTCAGTGCACTGCCGTCCACATCTTGACACAATATTCTAATGCTAACCTAATGTTTAGGTGAAGTCCGTTGCCAGGAGTGAAAAGTTCTGATCAGCAAAAATTAAGAAACTATCTAGAGTAATATTGTTAAACTAAAAATTTATCTACGACTGAATATAAACTAAATTATGGTCATTGAAGAATTCATGTGCATGACCCTTACCTCCGCCAGTGAGGTTAGGTCATTCAGGCGTGAGGGAGAGACTAAGATGACTTCCACCCCTTCAAGTCGTAGCCAGTCTGCGCATACACCTTTCTCTTCAACCTCAGCCCTGCTGCCTGCACATTGTGATGAAATAGTATCTGTCATGTTACTTTTACTCTTCTGTATGTTCATTTCACTTTGAGATTGTATTTCCACTCTATCAAAGAGTTTCACTTCTTCCATCTGCTTTTCCATTATCCCTTCCACTTGCATTTCCACTTTCTCTTCAGTCTTCGATTTCCATTCGTTTTCCACCTTGTCCTCTGCATGCATCTGCATTTTCTCCTCCTCCTTTTCCGCTTTGCTCTCCACCAGATTGTTGTCGTCAAAGCCTTCCTGTCCCTGCACTATCTTCCCTTCAACTTGTTCGTATGCATTCTCCCCATCCTTTCCTTCGACACGACTTTCTTCCTTCCCGTCAGCCAGCCGCTGGTGCTCCTCCTCCTCCTCCTGCAGGTGGTGGGCCCACAGCTGGCGTAGAAGATTCTCCAGATTCCAATGGGCCACCTCACTGCCGCTCTGAGGGGGAATGCAAGAGTAGGAAATAGCAATACACGAGAAAGTGATATTTCAAAAGCTTCAAATTTAATACAGGAATGCGACAGTATTAATGATATCGTCACTTGTATTCCATGTCATCGGTTGATCTGGACAAACTCCCATAGACAAAAAACGGGTATTTGTGCCCCGAAAGCATGAACACACCGACTGTATTTCAGAAATAGGAGCATGGTATACGTAAAGAATGTAATACGAAAAGAAAACGCGTTTGGTTTCCTTACGTATTTGCTTCTTTTGTTGCAAGTCTTAGATACCCGGGCATCAGCGGAGGCCAGGGCAAGGGCAGGGAAAGGTCCGGAGAGGACGTCGCCCCAATACCCGGGCCGCCGGTGCCGCGTCACCACCTCCCTCACATGCGCCGCTGAAACAGCACCCAACACACACACACCGGTTTGATTGTGAGTTAGGATTTCGTATATTACTGAATACTTTGTCGTCTAGGATAGTACTTGATCATTGTTAATTGAAAATGGTACTATTTTCTTTCATTTCAAGCAATTGATAATGAGTTAGGATTTTGTGTTTCTGAATACTTTGTCGTCTAGAGTAACATCGGATGATTGTTATTTGCAATCTAACTAGTACTATTTTCTTTCATTTTAGGCAGCACTTCGTTAATTCTAAGAAATTTTGTCGTAATTGATAGTAACTGCATACTAGATGAAGTAGGATGGTACAATTATCTTTATCCATACCTGAGGCTAGTGAGGTGTTGGGCAGGTGGGATGCAGCGTCTGTAGCTACTGTGAAAGCCTGGCCTGTATCCCGCCACACTAGGTACTCCTGGCCCCAGCCAGCACCTACACCCACGTGCCCGTCCCGCTGCAGCCCTCCTTCACCAGCAGCGACGCCTTCATCAGCCTCTCGCCCGGGAGGACCCACGTGCAACTGCTGGATGCGGTAAGCGAGGCGCATGTGCCAAGACCACTCGGCCTCCGCCTTTCTGTAGTCGTACCGGGTGCCCAGCAACTGCCGCAGCCGCGCGTCCCTGCCCGATTTGATGCCGGCAGATGAAAACTTTTTACCTGCTTATCAGGAATGGCGGGATTTATTCAAAAAAGGTTGAGGAGCTGTCTATAAGTTTACGTATTCATCCATCCCTTCATGCAATCGCCTGTCAGCCAACTCCTGCAGTTATTCTGCATTGCGTACTTGCCTCATATTGTTCTGATCCGCTCATAACCTAACCTATAAAGAGGTACGATGTGAGTCACGGTCATCTGAAGAGCTGAGATTGGACGTAGTACTTACCAACAAGATGACGGGTCGTATTGGTCTAATGAGAGCTTGTACCAAGTCCTGCAAACAGCGTCGATGGCGTCCCTCTCGCGGTACTTTAGCCTCCCAGCGGATATTAAACCGAACATCGCCTGGTACTGAGTTGCGTCCGTTACGGCTCTGTGGTAGAAAGATAATAGTGTTGTGGAAAAGGTGAAAAGGTTGGTAACGGTGAAGAAAAGTGAAGCTAAAGATAAAAGAATGTGTGGCTTTATCCTGGAGAAGGGAACGAGGTGAAAATGCTTTTGTAAGGAAGAGAGGGGTGACACTTGATCTAGGAGGGAGAGAAAAGTGAAACCAAGGTAAACGGGACAAAAGGTAACACAGATGTAGGAAAATGAGGATAAAGCTAAAACTGCATCAGGGGAAAGGAGTCATTGCTTTCATGAAGGAGGAAATGGATGGTAAGTTTGACATAATGTGAAGAAGAAAGTTTGGTAACTTTCAAAAAGCGGGTATGAGGTAACAGTGCTCTGGAGAAGGAAGGGAGAAATAACGGTTCTGATGGATGGAGTGGAAAGTAACCCAAAAGTTCGTGTAACAGAGGTTGATGACACTGCTCTGAGGACGAGGGGAAGGGAAGTAACTATTGGAATAATGGGAGAGAGTATGGAGACTGCTTTGAGAAAAGACAGCAGCCTGGGCCAATGAGGATTACGAGGTGGGTGACTGTCAGTCCATACTAGTAAGCCACTGAGACGTATGCTGGCTCATCTTGCAGCCAGGACGAACCACTGCCGTACCCAGGCGGCTGTACCTCTCTGATCGGTGGCTGCCAAGCACTTACCACCTATTACCTGTAGTATGAAACATGGGGAGGTAACCCAGTTCTAAGGACGGTAAGAGGGATATCATCGATCACAGTAACTTACATGGGAAAAAAAATAACACCTTCTGGGAAGAGAGGTAAAATATTTAGCTGTGTGTGCCTTGGAAAACTTGACAAATGAATGACAGTGTGTTCATGAGTATAACTACATCTGCGCTGATATACAATAACTGTTTGTTCATAGGGCTTGGCCAGGCATTATATGGAGTGTAATACATACATAATGATTAGTCAAATAGAAAAATTACTCTAACATTGGTTTCGGAAATATGAATACGACAATGTAACAAAACTACTTACACTGATAGTCTTCGAGCTGCACTTTCCAAATAGTCTCTAGAGGCAGGTCTAAGGTAGAGGTTTCCCCATAGGTCCAAAAGTAGGTTGGCCCTCTCCCTCAGCCCCAGGTTGTGCTGAAGGCTGATCCCCATCAACAGCAGCACTCGTGCATACACCTCCACCTGCGCCTCCAGCAGATACACCTGCGGAGGCAATCACATTATCATGTAGACCCGCCCGTCAAATATTTACAACTAAGTGGGATTAGTTTTCATTTTATATGTTCATATGTGTTGCTTTACCATAGTTAGATGTTATCTGCACTGGGTGGAAAGTCATCCACTAAACACCAGAAGACATCAAGAAGGGTTTTGCCTTATTTATCTAGGTACCTACCCTGAGCCGCTTCTTGTGTTTCCTGGCAAGGGTCATCAATAAGTGGCGAGGGTCTCCTGCGCCTATCACCAACGCCTGCACCGTGGCCCCAGGAACGCCTTCATCTGATCAGTTAAGATGTTAGTGAAGCAAATAAATCAGGCTTCAGCGATAATAAAAAAGCTTTATTTAGTTTCACAGCCAAGAATTACTGTAACTGAAAGTTAACTATTTTTCATTGAATGCCTTCTATATACGATGAAAATCACTGTATTTCGATATACAAACTTCTGGTAAAGCTCTGTGCTGTGATTACGATGATTACGAAAGCAGCCAAAGCAAATACGTGGACATGTTATAAACCAATATTTTGAATTTTCAAAGATACGATGGTAAGCTGTTTTGATATAGATTATTATTTTTCATTTCTGTTACAGTTCTTAAAATGCTCTCTCATACATTAGCTACGTCAATTCATTGCCGGACATTAGTGGCATACGCATTATGTATTTCTTAAAGGGTATGGTTACTTGATTCTTAAATACTAGTGCTTTTATGATCTGCAGTATGGCTTTTAGATGTATGACTAGGATGTGGGTCAACAGTAATCTGTCCACCTACTGACATTGTACTGGATCATAGGTCTCACATTACCGTTGTTTTGATATACGGAAAAAACCTTGACTTCCTTCAAGCATTTGTTTAACTTACCATCCACATAGTTGAGGAGGTCAACTGGAGGTGAGAATCCCCACCAATTGATTAGACCATGGCCGTGCATTATAACAGACTCACAGTATTTTGAGATGTGCTCAAAGTAGGATATAAACAACTACTGTTGCTATAGCAACTGAATGAACCAATCAGAGGAGAGACGGAAAAAACTGACCAATCACAGCCTGTTTACATCCATTGCTAATGGCGGCCTCCATGTACAAGTCGATTTAAATGTGTGACGTAAAACTTGGCCTTTATATAGAAGTACTGCGATAAATTCTTCTTTGAAAATGTCTGATAAAGTGGAAAAGATGTGAGTATGATTTACTTCATAGTGAAAGTTCCGTTCTTTGTGTGACAAAGGATGGCCGAAATTCTATGAGTTGGTGAGGGATTCTTTGGGATTTCTGATTTTACAAATGTACCTTTATTATTTCGTCCATTATTATCCGTTTGAACTGGTCCATGATTTCATTAGACTGAGACTAGATTGAATGTTATGGTCATCATGTGTAACTTAAAGTTATCTCTTTACTAAACTTACTAGTCGTTATCTGATTTTCAGTAGTTATTTTACCGACTGTTGGGTTAAACACATTAGTGACTAGTTTTTCTTCACTTTTCTGTCTGCATTTTCATGCTTCATATCTGTATTGGCGTGAGGTAGGGCTGGAGTATAGGAATGTAGTCCCCCATTTACGGGCAAGGCAAAGTTGAGTGGTTTGACTTGATTAAACCAACATATTCAAATTGAAAAGTGTAGGCTAGCTATGCATTGCTATTAGCTCTAGATATTGAGTGATTTTGTTCTGCAGTGGTGGTGCAGTGATAAAAGATTACAATATCAGCTGTGGAGCGTAACTTGTTGAGGCATTATAATTAGGTATACGATATTGAATAAAGTAATAATAATGAGAATAATATATATGAATCAAAGAAAATGTAGAGTTAGTTAAAGTTAGTGAATGTTAACCACTTTTAGAATGTACAAACATCAAATTGATGTACTGTTGGGATCACAAGGCTGTGTAGTTTGTTGTCTGTTTGGTGACATTTGAAGGGATTTGGGCAGTGCTTAGTCATGTGTGTTTATGGTATATTTTGACTGGAATATTAAACATTAAGATAAATTTCAGATACTAGGGAGGGAAGATAAGATTTTCGTAGGTTTATTTTTTCATGTGTATTACCTACTGGTACTTTTACAGTAATTAAACCCTTATTTCTATTGGTATACATAACCCTCACTACTCTTGCCTTATTAGATATTGCTCTATAAAGTAAAATGCTCAGAATTGTGCTTTGCAACCTTTATTTTATTCTCCAAACAATGCTTTAGCTCAGCAGGATGAAATCACCCAGTATTCATAGCTGACAGCAGTGCGGAGCTAAACTAGACTTGTACCCATTTGTGAAACAAGTTGGCAATGATTGTGAACTCTTCTGTGACTCTTTAAGACTTAGGTGAAATTAAATTCGTTCTTTTGTTCATCAGATTTTGAGTCGGAATGATCCATTGGAGGGTTTTCTGGAAAAACATCTAAGAATCTGTGAATTTGTCTGCCCCCTTTTCCTCTTGAATCACTCTGAACTACCTATAGTTTCCAAGCCAAGAACTTCCTGATCTTGTGATGAATCTGCTAGTGTCTTTTATAAAAGATTTATGGTCCACACATTTTTATGTAGAAGATTTCCAACATTATTCTCTGGTCATATTGAACTATTTTTTTTAGTTGCTAATGTATAGTCAGAGGTTTAGAACTGTTCTTTTCTTCCAATAAACTCTGTGTTAGAAAAAGAAAAACCATGAAGTAGATTGTAGGTTTGGCTTCGAATGGGAGACTGGTTTTGACACATAATACAAAGCAGATAGAGACAATATGAGCAAATTAGGTCATTATTCATCTCTTCCTTAAGTTACCTTATGAAGGCAGGAGAAGCAATCAGTCTCATATATAGGTACGACTCAGAGCAAAATATTGCACTGACAGCTATTCAAAATCAGGATACAAATTTGTATAGTGACTGTGACCCCTTTAACTCGTGACAGATTTGAAAAAATGAAGACTTTTACGTATTATTAATATCTTGAATATTTTTTTCCTTTCATAATGAGATTTTTCGAGCTGCCTAAAGTTATTCCTTTAACTCATATTGTACTTTATGATGACATCACAGCAAAATGCATTGGAGTGTGGATCCTCCCACTGATAGTCAGCAATCGAACAAATCTGCATGTTGCTCAATGCTTGTTTTTGCCATGGTTTTGTCTATGCTTTTGCCTACATTATCTTCCTTCAACATAGCTTTAGCCAGTTTCTTATGTCTGCAAAGAATACTAAGGGTACTCGAGAGTACAAGACAAGTTTATCATAAATGATAAATCATAGATGCTTGGGAGGTTTGATGATAGCAGGAAACTTGTGTATGTAGCCAGGTTTACCACCACTTCAACCTCCTGTCACCACATGTTCTGAAAGGTTTTCATCAAAAATCATGTAAATCAGTCAATGCTAATGTGTGGTAAGTTGTACTTCTGTCTGCATACAGTATTCTGTACATAAGAGTTAGGTTTGGAAAATTTGTGCTTATGAATATAAACCCCTCTTTGTGCTGGCATCAGATAAAAGAGGCAGGAAACTAGAGTTGTTCGTTGTTCATACTAAGATTATTTAAATACTATGTGTACGTAATATATTTCTTTTGTTTACAAAGTATGTATTTTTCAGTCTTGTGTGTGGAGATGTTGAGGGGAATTTCAACCAACTATTCAAACGAATTTCAAGTGTGAACCAAAAGAATGGACCATTCTCTATGTTACTATGTGTAGGAGACTTTTTTGGCTCTGACAACTCTCAGTGGCAGCAGTACAAGAATGGACATGCGAGAGGTATTAGAATATGTTTTTCATACACGAAAAAGTCCAGTGAAGCTACTCCTGTCATTAATTGTAGAATAGTAAACTTCTCAGTTGTCTTGAATTATAGATTGAAATATGTCGGCTGCATGTTGATATTTTGCAAGTAGGGTGATGATACTTGGCTTTGTTTTAGCACAACACTGCATAGTTTTATTTTACATCTGATATGTTGATGTGAGTTGTTTAATTGGAAGAGAAAAGGAGGCATTTCTGTCAGCAAGTTGATGACCCCACTGCTTGAGGTACAGTAAACTGTAGATTATCATATGATCTTGAAATTAAACCTTGTGGTATTTAGGTTTTGTAGATAATAGAAAATCCTCAGCCAACAGTATGTCAATCATGCACTTGAAAATATTTCATTAATTGACAGTGAAATTCTTGTTATGATTATGGATTGCTATTGATTGATACTGATATTTTTATGGTTATGGCATCAAGTGAAAATTCAATAATATGAAAACGGTATGATTTCCATGTTAGGACAGAATTATGATACAACATTTAATGTCTGCAGTAAATATTGTACAGTATTATTTTGTCACTTATCATTAGTTCACACAGAAAAGCCTGGAAAATATAGAAACTGATATAATTTCTCTTTTGCAGTTCCTGTACCAACATACATTTTAGGACCAAACCTTTCAGAGCTAACTGCCAACTACCTTGACATGAAGGGTTGTGAGCTTTGCGAAAATGTCATATACTTGGGTGAGTGAAACTTATACTGAAACATCACTGACTCTTTACTGCTCAGCATTTTAGAATGATATGCACACCGTCATAGGTATTTGATTATTACCCATTTGTGAAAATTACTGGTGTTTATATATATGATATGGGGGGAGTTTACACATATGGGGCCCCATCTCTTGAACTTTCTCTTTTTTAACCTAAAACTTTCAAACTCTTGTGTGCAGTCAGCAATCACAATTTGATCACTCTGATTAGCCCATTTGTTTACTTCCCTTATACCTTAAAAGTACTTCTTTCCATCTTTTCTAAAAGGTTTCTTGCTTGATTTCATGTTATGGCCACTGGTTGCTCTATATTTGCATCTCTCATAGAACTATTAAGGAGCCTGTACAGCTTGGAGGGTGTGCTACATGCAGGAACAGAGTAAAGGGCTCCTTTGAAGTGAGAAGGTCCTCAATGATGTACTCTTCTCTGTTCACTAATCATATTACAGGACTTTTCAGTTGCTGTGTTATCACATATAGGTTGAAAATGTTAACACCATATGGTATACATATACCTTTACCTTCCTGCCCCAGGATCCCCTTGTATAGGTATCCTGCATAACTTGCGAACTTTGTGGCCATGTTTGCTAGACAGGACTACAGGTCAGAAAATGTAATGATATTTTAGTGTCTTATTTGGTTTCCAACAGCCAGCTTGTGGGTAAGTGGTCAAATCACTGATGATAAGATGATAACCCAGACTAGTATCATTTATTTATTCTTTCATTGATATGGCTTTTGATTTCTTGATTGCATGATTTCCAGCTCAATGCTGTAAGTTTTATAAATCAATTGTCTCCTTAGTAAGACCTATAACTTTTTCCCCAAGGTCCATCTGGTATCTACCCATGCAGCAGTGGATTAAGAATAATGTACCTCAGTGGGATCCAGTCAACAAATGATAAAAGCTGTGACACAACATTTAGTTTTAGTGACATCTCTTCACTTGAAACCCAGGCTACCAGTAAACCAATAGTGGACATTCTCATTACCAGTCAGTGGCCAAGTGCTGTCTGTAGCTACGCTAAGAATCCTGTGAGTCATCCTTGTGTAAAATTTGATTAGAGTAGTAGTCTATCTTGCCCTTTCCTGTCCTGCATGGCTGAGGATCCCAGCTTTATAAGATTAATACTTAATGGTGCGTACATATGTTTTTTCATCCACCTCATGTAAATGGCATTAGAGTTGATGACCACAGAAAGAATGTAAGCTAATTGTTAGCTCTTTATTTTTAGTAGCTAACATGGTATAGATAAAAGCAAGCTCCCAGTCACAGCCATCATGGATGAAATGTAAGATAATAAGTATAATATTTGTAGACCTTACTCTCATAGATGGAGTGTTATAGGAAGAGGGAAAGAAAGGAAAATTCTACTGTTTTGCTGTGCCAGAAAAGAAGGAGTTATCATGTGTCAGTCCTTGTATGATGATACCCACACAGAAATTATGAAAGCAGCACCCATATTTGTGCCATGGGTCTAGTTCCTAGGGTTTCTGACACTCACAGACAACTCACAGGAGCGGTAGCTTAATAGCTACCGCTCCTGTGAGCTGTATTAAGAAAATTAGGAATTGATGTAGAGGCCACTTAAGCTTACATGTTACTACACTGTTCTCTTTTAGTTATTTATGCTGATAATTGGTTAGTCAGGCTACTTGATGCAATTATGATCCAAGATGAGATGTCTGAGAACTGGTAGAGTGCATATACAGTGCCCTTGTACAGAGGAACCATGGTGGCTCATGTAAGTCACAGGATGGGAATAAGGGTTAATGTTTTAGATGCACAAAGGAGTGTGTGGAAGAAAACATCATTGTCAATAAGAGAAAAGATGGGTTTGTTTGAAGATATGACAGTCTCAAAAGTGTTGCATACATGTGAGTCTTGGACCTTGCATGTAAATGAAAGGAAAATGCTGGTTATGCTTGAATGAAATACCTAAGGACAATATGTGGCATGAAGTGAGATGATTGTGTAAGAAATGATATTGTCTGAGGGATATGTGATAGTGAGCTTAATCTGATTGAGAGAGCTGACCAGGGTGAGCTGAAATGGTTTGGACGTGTGGAAAGACTGAAAGAAGAAAGATAGACAAATGAAATTCATTTGTCAGAAGTGAAGGTAGAGGGGGAGCAGGGAGAATGGGGAGAAGTTGGAGTAAGTGAATGATGTTTTGGGATATTGAATCATGAACATCTAGGAGGATAAGATGTATGCATTTGATGGAAAGAGTTTGAGCAATAAGTTATATGGGTGATGATTTGCTGTTAACAAGTTGAATCAGAGAAAATTAAGCAGTCATTGTAAAGCTTGGCAGTGGATGCTGTTCTTTAGTTTTGGAACAGTACTCATGACAGCTAAAGACTGGATATGTGTGTTGATGAGTCCTTGAGTCATCTAATCTTGATGTCTCCTTATGAAGGTAGGGACAGCAAATAGGTGTATGAGAAAAAGAATTCACTTAAGATTATTTGTTACATGAAATGTTTTACTGATTTAAGTAAACCATATCTGATATTTCTAGGAGGACTGTGACCCTGAGACTACAGGATCTTCCATGATTTCAAGATTAGCATTTAAAGTGCGACCTCGATATCATTTTGCTGGTGTAGAGGGAGTGTACTATGAACGATTGCCATATAGGTAGGTTAAAGTTCAATCAGTGTGGAATTGTCTGCTTTGTACTTTTTGTGAACAGTCTGTTAAAATGTATATTGGTTTGTGACAGGTGAAAATATCGAGTTATCATTTTGATGAGTTGAGGACACTTGTGAGTGAGGTAAGAGGCTATATGCCCATGCTTGATCGCATACATGTGTATTATGATTAGAAACAGCTGGTAAAGAGAAATCATTGTGATGTAACTTTGATGACTGTATGATGCTAGAGTAGGTATTGATAGAATGTGTGGCTGAATGCATGCAATTGAGAGGGATTTTCAGAACTGATGTCAAGCTTTAAGAATGAATGACTGTTAGAGGCTGTACATTGATTATGTTCACTGTTTTTTGTTACAAACTGCAGAGTTGCTCAAAAAGATTTGTCAGATGGACATGTAGAAAAAGTGGTCACTTTCAGGGAAGGTAAAGATGGTCATGTGACTTGCTCCTTGAGCTCTACAGTGCCTTGTAAAGATAGAAGGGACTCCTGGTGTAGGAAGTAGGTAAGTATATATATACACGACAGGGAATGGAAGTGGGAGTTGAAGTGAACCATATGATGGGTGTGGGGAATACGTCAAGGGATCATTTAGGAATGTGTGAAGAGAGGTCTCTACCTGGGAGGGTGAAGATGGATATATTTGAAGTTATAGCAGTCCTGACAGCAATGTATGGATTGAAGGCATGGATTGTAGATGAAAATGTACAGAAAGGGGTGAATATGTTGAAAATGAAATATTTAAAGACAATATGTCATATGAGGAGGGTTTGATCAAGTAAGAAATGATTGGGTAAGAGAGATGTGATTATAAGAAGAGTATGGTTAAGGTAACTAAAGGGTGTGTGCTGAAACAGTTTGGACATCTGGAGAGAATGAGTGAGGAGAGGTTGACAAAGATGTATGTGTCATAAGTGGAGGGTACATAGAGATGGGAGAGACTGAGTGAAGATAGAAGGATGGATTGGAAAAGGTTTTGATTGCTCAGCGCTTGAACATGTCTTGTCACTATGGTTTATATATGTATTCTCAGTGTTGTGATTGTAATGTGCAATAGAAAATATAGATAATGATACCCTTGAAAACCTTCCACCATTTCTCCATCACTTCCTTGGCAAATCTTCATGTTAACTCCAGCTTTAAACCATGGCCATATAAGGTATGTTTGCTCTCTTTACTGCACATATACTTTTACATATAGTTCTTTTACTTCGTAATGGGAAAAAGGAAGATTGAAGACCTGCTTTATCTTCATATTGTACTTAACTCTATGAAGTTACCTGGCATTGTATACTTATTAACTGATGTCGTATTGTTAGTCTGTGATTTATTATTTCAGATTAAACTTAATGAACTTATAATTTTTATAATTATTTGATAGATACATTGCATCTACTATCTGTTTGTGTTTCTGGTGTGTGTCTGTGTGTGTCTTGTCCTCATATTTAAAAATGTATTCTCATAAAATTAGGGGATACATTTTACTTTCCTACTTTTAGAATTAAAACAGTTTTCACCCATTGTTAGTACACTACTTGCCACATACAATAACTTTTCCCTGACAGGAACCACAAAGTGTTGAATGAACCAACACGTCACACTTCTCGTTTCATAGGGTTAGCAAAAGTTGGCAACCTTGAGAAACGGAAATGGCTGTATGCCTTCAACATCACTCCTATGATTCACTGTGATCAAGAAGAGCTCACAAAGCAGCCATCTGATGTTACTGAGTGCCCATACACTGATTCTAATATTGCTCATCCATCGAGACAGGTAGTGTATTTTCTACAGTAATGATTCCCAGAATTCAGCTGTAAATATGAGTTTCTTTGTATATTATGTACTTACACTAATTAAAAGTTTGATTAGCTTCTTTAATGATGTTAATTTTACACATTTGTAGTAAATGAACACTAGCATAATGTGGTCAAAAGATTAAGTAACAGGCTTTCTCAAACAAGACAACAGATTGTTGCCTTTCTGGTTCCCCAGTTGTGTGTCTATGCTTTTATATTTCCCAGACTTATTTGGGAAACCTCTAGGAACAGATGATTGAGCCTTGGGAAAAGTTCATTCATGGCTCCTTCCTCTGTTCTTTTATTTGGTAAGTGATTGAAAGTAATACAGAAAGGGAGGATTTCCTGTTCATGA
>JAUUDW010419512.1:0-12746 GCA_032361385.1 Panulirus guttatus | reverse complement strand
CGTGGCGAATATATTTTATTTTTTTTTTGTACTTGATCGCCGTTTCCTGCGTTAGCGAAGTAGCGTCAGGAAGCAGACGAAGAAAGGCCACATCCGCTTGCACTCAGTCTCTAGCTGTCATGTATCATAGACCGAAACCACAGCTCCCTATCCATATCCAGGCCCCTAACACCTTTCCATGGTTTATCCCAGAAGTTTCACATGCCTTGGTTCAGTCCAAAGACGGCACGTCGACCCTAGTATACCACATCGCACGTTGATCCTCTCAGCACCTTCATATCCAAGACTCTCTCCTTTGCACGCCTGTTAATTATTACTTAATTCAATGATGACTGATTACCTACTTCCCAATTACCCACGTATACTTGTATATGTTACTCTTTTATACCAGGCATTACCAATTACCAGCCCTTTTTAAGCTTGCAACTTTACATGCTGTTCACCATTTTCGTTAACATCAGTTGGTTCACCATGCCCCCAGTTATACCCTCAACTAACACATTATCCACTCGCATTCAAATTACTACATCACTATTACTCGTTCTCCAAGATCAAAATTGCTGACACAGCTTCAGCTCTTTCTAGAACACTCGCCTCTCTTCCTTACTCTCCTCGTTAAAGGTGCATAAGCACGAGTAATGACCCACCACTCGTTATCCACTTTTATTTTCACCTACATCAGTCTGGGACTTTAGTTCCTTAAGCTCTCACACACATTTCCACAGCTCGTCCCTCAGCACAGGTGCTAACCCTCCTTTAGCTTTCACCCCCATGCTAACCCCTAACTTTACCCCTAAGACATTCCCACAAACCATATTTCCCCTTTCCCTTCAACTTAGTTTCCTTTTAGGTTCCTCTTCTCATGCATACTACTGAAGTAAAACAAGCAAAGGTGAGGTAATGACAAGATGGAGTGAGTATTTTGAAGGACTTCGACAGTAGGGCGACAGATATGGGGTGTTTTGGACATCGATGTAAGCTTAGTGAGATAGTCATGGAAAGTGGTTTGGATGAAAAGAGGTGATACAAGTCTCAAGTAAGCTGAAAAATAATAGGGGGAAGAGAGAGTTAAGGTATTAAGTGAAGTATGAGAGAGCTGAAGAGGGTGTACTGAAATGGTATGGACATATGGAGAGGATGAGTGAGGAGAGGCTGACTAAGAGGGTGTACATCTTGGAAGTGGAGGGAGCAAGGAGGAGGAGGAAACCACCGAGAAGGAGGTGGAAGGATGGAGCGAAGGATGCTTTGAATAAGTGGGGTCTAAACATACAGGAGGGTTCGAGGCGTGCATGAGACATAGCGAATTGGAACGATGTGTTATATAGATGGTGTCGTGCTCTCAGTGGGCTGAACCAGAGCATATGAAGTGTTTGGGGGAAACCTCGGGTGGGTCTGCGGTGGCTCTGGTGTTGGTGCATGTAAGCAAATGAGGCCGTTCTTCGTCTGTTTCTTGCGCTACCTCGCTACGCAGGAAACGGCGAACTAGTACTGAATGTTGTATTTGGTTCTGGAACCAGCACAGGCTTGGAGGTGCAGATGCTCCTCCAGGGAACTGGATCCTGGAGCTATATAATGATAACAATGTGTACAGGTAGGTAGTAGGCGGCAAGGAGCAGTGGACTAGGAAGGGACTACCCCTGGGTATCGGGAATGATGCAGATGGCGACGCTATTAGCCAACTCTGCAGTGTCAGTCGTGTCAACATCCAAGGTCAAGTTCACTGCTTTTCATTTCTGCCTCACCTTCAAGTAGGCTGTTGGCATTCAGTCCACAAGCACACACTCGGTTTTACATAGTACCCTCGAGAACACACAGCTCACGCGATTCTTTTCTCTAAATTCTACATTCTTCCGCTTCCTTACAGTATAACGTAATGGAAGTGCACCCTGACAGTGTTTCCCCCGCGCTAAATGAAAGCGGCACCTCCGGTCGAGGAGAGCTGGTCGTTTCTCAGGGTCTCCTCGACCGTCAAGCGAGTGGTACTCACCCCACCCATGACCCAAGCACCCAGCATCTGCCACCCTGTCATAAAGAACAATTAACATTCCTTCAAAGCACTCACTGCATCCCTTCACCTTAACTCTGCCTGTTAACACTTTCACATTGGCCCCCTATAGCAATGTCCCCATTTGATCGATTGTTTCTCTCAAATCATTGGCCTCTTTCCAAAATATCTTATTCTCCCTGCAGCTTGCTGATACTCGCTCACCCAAACTCTCGTTTGCTCTCTTCTTCAACTCCTACACCTTCACTTGACATCCTGCCGCTTCCTCTTGAACGTCTCCCAATTACTTGTGCTCCTTTTTCTGCAAATAACCAATAAACCTCTCTCTTCTATTTCACTAGCAACTTAACTTCATCCTCCCACGACTCACTACCCTTTCTCACATGCCAGCTTCCCACTTTCCACATGCTATACGCATCTCTCGCACGTGCAATCACTGCTTTTGCCACTTTAAATACCTTCCATTTCTAGCCACTTTCCTAAACTCATCTATTCTCACCTTATGCCATTCTACACTCAGTCTCTCTTGGTATACTTTCACACAGTCATCTTTTCCATGCTCTTTCACTTCCTGTTTCCCAAAAGTATTTACAAACTTCCGTCAGCTGTCCCTCTCAGCACATCCACATCCAAGAGTCTCTATTCTGCACACCTATTGATTGGTACGCAGTCCAAATATGCCCTCTTAACCTCTACTCTACTCACCAACGTATACTTAGACTTATACCTTAAAAGTACTTCTTTACATCTTTTCTTACAAGTTTCTAAGTTGGTTTCATGCCATGGCATCTGGTTGTTCCATCTCTGTATATCTCGAAGAACTGATGGCTATCTACGTCATCAGTCTGGTTTAAAAACTTAAAGGGTGTGATCAGGTTACCCTTCATCTCCTCTTTTCCATGATAGGCATATTTGAAACCTCCAGCCATCCCTGTAACTCGGGATTTTAATCCGGCACAATCTTTGATGTCATCCCCTGAACGTTCTTTATTATTTTTTTGTGCATCTTTAAGTGCTCCAGCCACACTTGAGAGGCATAATCTTGGTTTGCTCTAAAATAAGCTGTGAAAAGCTCGCTGAATATTTCCTTGTTTTTTTTATACCTACAAGATAATCTCATATTTACCAGCTGACGGTCTCCTTACTATTCTCCTAAAGTGGGGCTCTGACAACAGGTTAGGCACTATCTCAATTCCCAGAAACTTCTCACAGAGACTTGCATCATATTTTCTCTAGATAATATACTGCGGCTTTCCTTCACTTTGTTTTGAACTAACACTTTTTACAGTACAGTGACAGAGGTCTTCACTCTATGCTATCAAGTAGCCTCTTAAACCTGGCATTCACGGTTCCTTGGTCAGTTTATTTCAACCATCCATCAGCCTTACGCTAAACCACTACATCTTAACCTCTTTCCCAACAAACTTTACGCCCAGCTTCCTATCAGGACCTCTGGCTACTCTGGTGCTGGATTTCTTGAAGAATCGCTCACTGTCAACATCGTCCAGCTCTGTGTTCGTCCTGTCTGTCTGTCTGTCTGTCTCTCTATCTGTCCGCGTACCCGGGGACAAAAGATTAAAAATACAACCCTCATATCTCCTGCGGTGTCGTATGAGGCGTGTAACAGGGACAGGAGCAGAGAGCTGGAAACCCTCAGTCCTTGTATCATCTCTTTCCGAAAACGGGAAGAAAGAGCCCCGCGAGGAACCGTCCTGGAAGGTTCAGTCTGGAGAGTCTGATTGTTCGTGGCCGTAACGAGAATGAAGAAAAAGGGAGAGAGAGGTGGATACTGTGTCTGATGAGAGTGTCCTGGATTCTCTGGCTCTAAGTGAAAGGAGGGTGGAATCGTTAGGGATTGTTCAGGGGATAAAGTCTGGGGTTAGTGAGAGGATAAGGGCAAAAAAAAAAAATAAAATGGGTGGCATTTCTTTGAACTGAACAACTTATTCCCAGTGAGATCTGACCTGCGCGTTGTAAAGGGTGACTATTGTATACATTATCTAGTATATGTTTCTAGATTTGACTCCTGCCTTCCCGGCAAGACAGTCAGTTGGTCCATTGATTACGGAAAACGGTAACTTTGGTTCGAGACAACGAAGCCATGGCAAATATATCATATTACTTTTTTCATTTTCGAATCTGTGTTTACGATCGAAGACGCGACCCATGTCTCGAATCCAGCAGCGTTGCTAAGAAGGGAAAACCTTCTGCAACAAGCTGCTAAATAAGGACAAAGCATCAGGCTCAGTTTTTGTGTTCGAGGACAGTGAAACAGGTGAAAAATGAGACAGTTCAACTCTTGACTGCTCTTTTCAATAATTCATTTCCTACGAGGAAAGATCCAAAGAAATAAAAGTTGCCGATGTAAAACCAATAATCAAGAAAATCAAAATCCCTGCCAGGAAATTGTCGTCCAACTAGTTTAACGTCTGTCGCTGGAAAACTTAAGAAAACTATAATTCAAGACAAAATGGTAAACCATTTAAAGGACCACCACTTAATGAATGATTCTCAGCATGGTTTTCGAAGACAATGCTCGTGTCTGACAAATCAGCTTGATTTTGCTTTTGATTTAATCAACATGCATGACGAGAGTAAAACAGTTGATGTCATCTGTTTAGATTTTGATGAAGTTCCGTATCAAAGGTTACTAGCAAACGTTAAGTCACATGATATAGATAGGGTTATACTTCGGCAGTTAGGAAACCGGTGATAAATAGTCAATCCTCAGAATGGGTGGACGTGAAAAGTGGTGTGCCACAAGGGTCAGTATCATCACCGAATTCTGATATTTTGCAGTGATCCTTGTGACACTCCACTTGTTACGTGTAACCTTTATGAGGCTTGACCATTTATCACAACATGATATCATGATTTACCAATGAGAGTGGTGGAAAGCAGTGTTATAGATACATTCAAGAATAGACTTGACATTGTTTGCGCCTTTTATCGGTTTCTAACTTCTTCCGCTTCCATTAACATCCTTGAAACGGCCGAATGGTCTCTTGTTGTTCGAGTTCCTTTGGATAGCTTTCCACATTTAAGATCATTACTGATAATCATGCGAAAGACTTTTTCCTCTTCAACATCTGGCAGTTTTAACGTTGACATCATATGAACGCAGTGAGAAATTAAGCGAATAGTAAGTTAGGGTTTTCAAGCCAAGATATACTCGTACAAGCTTGTGGGTCTCAAATGTAACCTGTATGAATGTTTGCAGAGGTAACGAGAAGCAGTGGACTTTTATATCACTGTGAAGTGGATGGTTTTCATTTCTGAATGTTCACCACGAGTCAAGGCTTTGTTTTTTAAGTGGTGCTGATGTCAAGGCCAAAGCAAGAGGCGGAGTGTCGAGAACTTGGAGTGTCTCCAGTGGGGAGGTGCTAAGCAGAGCATCATTGGTAGGATAGATAATTGTGCAAGGGAACACTGAATTATGTCGAGAATACAGCCAAGTCTGAGATGAAAGATATAATTAATGGCCTCACCAGAGACCTCATACTTCTGTACTCACAGTTTTAAGCTCAGCTTTAAACACATCGATATGAATCATAGACTGGAGATTCCAAGACGAAGATTCAACAAACTCCCAGGATCAGAGATGAAGATCATGAAGTTGCTTGAAGGTGTAACAGGACGAGGCCGGCTACGGAAAGAAGAAATACGAAATGAACGGAAGGTTGAGTCAATACTTTTATTCTCTGGGAGAGGATAGTCAGGCTAAGGTCACATGAAGAGGTTGGAGGCAACAAGATGCTTAGAAAAGTTTGATGCTTGGATACCGCCAGGGAGACGGCCAGCGGCCATGACCAGAATCATTTGGAAATAGAATATGAAAGACGTCATCACAGGAAGACGTCTGACCTGCTGGTGGTGGACACTGGGGAAGCTTACCGGGGCCCTGTGTCGTGGAGGGGTGTTGTGAGTCTCGCGTCGAGTCATACGGTGAGAATTTTGTGTCATCATCAGTGCCGGGCGGCTCAGATGTCCTACAACTACTTCTAACTTTCGCACAGCAGCTCCTGATGTTATCAATGACCCCGACTCCTTTCATAAAACCTTAGGTAATCACCGATTACAAAGTTCATCCGTGAGCCGTGAAATGTAGGTCGGAGTTTCCTACTGCTGGGATAAAGCTAAAGCGCTCAGCATTATGTTAACGCGCACACGGACACAGGCATGGACGAGGCGAGAACGCCGAGGGTAGTGGAAAAGTTCTCCCTTTACTTCGTGCGGACGAAGACCCTGCTATCGCTAGCGCACCAGGGTACCACAAATGGCTCATCTCTGGCATGAGACGATTATGGTCCATATGGGAACTAATTCCAACAGACCAACCATCTGCTCTCTTACAGCCCTGGAACATGAGATCTTACAAGCTTCATTATGGTCATTATCACACTGACCTCCTCAGTCATCATATCCTTCAAGGAATCATGTGTTGAACAAGTTGCTACGTTGTTTACTTCTATACTTGACAGTGCCATAGCTTTACATAATGATAGATTTTTACAGGCCAGTGGCAAGGCCGGTGTCAGCTTAGACTGTCTTTAACAAAGACAACCTCGGAAATACAGCAGTTGGTCTCACTTTAACCACTGTGAACTGTACAACGGTCCAATTCAGAGCTCAAGCTGTAATCCACTCCGGCTCTAAATCAGCTCTTGCAACGCTCTCACAAGAGATCACCCGGAAGGCGCTGTTCCATTCGCCTTTCATTCCCCACGTCTGGCTGCCCTCAGATGCTGGACTTAAGCGTCATGACCACATTGATCTCCTTGCTACAACTGCCTATTTACACTCAGTCCTTTCCACCACATTTGGTTTAACTAGAATCATATTCCACATTACCCTCACCACAGTGGCCTGTGAAGACAAATCGAACGCGTATTGGAAGACGTGGCAGCTGTAGTATTATACATTATATTTTCAGGAGCAAGAACAGAAAATAGATAAACGTTGAATTTGTAGCAGACTGGTGTATTATGACTCCCAAAATTTGTTTTCAGTAACACTGAAGAAGGTCAAGGTAGATTCGAATATAGAATTTCGTCTCGAATCATACTTTCCATAAGTTTTCCAACCGACACACTAACTTAAGCTATTTGGACGATAATTTCCGGGCAAAGATTTTTTGTCTTTTTTTAATCATCGGCGTTATATCGGCAAACTACTTCCATTTCTTTGGAACTTTTCTCGTAGCAAGTGACTTACTGAAAAGAGCGGTCAAGAGTTTAAGTGTCTCATTCTTCGCCTCTTTCACTGACAGAAAATCTGGGCCCAGATGTTTTATTAGTTACCATTTATTTCAATTCTTATGACAACTTGTTGCAGATCGTTTTCCCATCATAGCGATAGAAATGGATTCGAGACAGGATGTGTGCCCTTAATCGTAAACACATTTGAAAAAAAAAGTCATTTAATATATTTGCCGGTATTTCGTTGTCTTGAACCAAGTCACTGTTTTCCGTAATTAAGTGACCCATTGACTGTATGCACACAATAACACAGGCGGGAGAGCAAGATTCATAGCTAGAAAGATAAACGAAATATTATATACAATAGTCACCTTTTACAACGCACTGGTCAGACCTCATTGGGAATAAGCAGTTCAGTTCAAAGAGGAGCAATCAAACTAAGGTTTTAGTACCGTTTCGTACACCCAGCGAATTCTGGGATTTTAAGTCTTCGAATTAGTAGTTTAGGCAATTTTAAGACCCTTTTATTCCATACCATTTCCCCCGCAAATGATTACTTCCTTGGGAAATTACGATACTTTTCTTGGAAAATCTTACTTTTTATAATTCCATTGTTTACGTGACGATCGTCCAACAGAGCTCGTGTGTGTTCATATGTTGGTTTGCTAGGCCGCAGTGCGCATGTGCATTGGTTCTCTGGACATCAACTGGTCGGTATGAATTCGTATCAACCAATCACAGCTCGATGTAGGTCTCCGCTGCCCGCGCTTGAGTTTGAAATCAGTTGCAACGTGTCCCTGGACAGGGGTTGTGATCTTGACTATTTTGAGACTCATCGCGAGATTTCATAGTGATTAGTACGGTAAAGACGGCAAAGTGTGCGCGACTCGTGGAAGACGAGGAGGACGACCACGACGACCCCAACTCAGAGTCGTCTGAATTTTATTAAAGTAAGCAGCTCCATTTGTTTTTGTTAGGCTCTGGTTTGATTACGTTCGCTAGGTTTGTTTTCGTTAGAAGTTGTGTTTTGCCGATGGTTTGTGATGTCTTTTGAAAACGATTCTGATCTTCATTTCTACCGAGAATCACTATTTTTTTGTGATTTCCCCCATCCAAAACTCCCGTTCTCACTGGGGTGTCCCCCCGTATCGTTGGATAAAGGGGAGGAGGGAGATATCTGAAAAGATAGTTATCTACGGTGCAGATGAATGCCAGGATCGTGCAAAACATCAGAAACATCGGACAAAACACCATTTCAACCTCCAAACAGGTGGATGGATGTCCGAAGCGGTGATTTTACCCAAACTATTGCCTTCGCTTGGAAATGATTATTGTGAGTTCCAACTAAAATTAGAAAATCGCAGACTTGAAGGTAGTCTGATGGGAGTTCTCAGAATACCAAATAATTTCGACAACAAAACATACCAACCGTTTTTTACTTTAGACAGAGATTCGATTACCGGAATTATCGTTATGAAGATGAAACAAAGGGGGACGTAATAGTAACGTGGGCATTATTTTTTTATCTGTAGAGTGACAGAAAAGCTATTATCGCCCGAGAATAAAAGCTAGACATATGCTTTAGCGATGCCTATTATCAGTAAATAATTCTGCTTCAAGATATATCAATAATTTCATAAAACTTATCTTTTTTTTCGTAGACTCTTTCCCCACTGCAGCCGCTTGCAAAACTGGTAGGGATCTTTTTTTTTCTGATCACTCTTTACATCGAGCTACCTCTCCTTTACATGCCTGTCAGGAATCTCATAATCCAATTGCACCCATTCATCCCCAACTCCATTGACCACGGACGCTTATGTATACCTTATCTTTTCTTTCTTCAAACCAAGTATCTCGAATTTCCATTCCTCTTTCAGAATATAACTCGATATACCTTTCCATTATTTACAGTTACACCTGAGGCCTCATGCCACCCTATATTTATATCCTCAGTTGTCATATTAACCCATTTTGGACCCTCGTGGTGTTCCGGTTAGCGTTCCTGACCGTGACGCATTCACGGGCTGCCCAAGGGTGGAGCGCTAGGTTCGAATCCTGGTTGCGGCAGTCGGTCCACAGTCAACCCAGGTGTTCACCCTCCTCTAGGAGTTGGTCGATAAAATGGGTACCTCGGACTTATTCCCAGAATGATCCCAAACGATTCCACCCTCCTTCCACTGAGAGCCAGAGAATCCAGGATACTCTCATCAGACACAGCACCCACCTCTCTCTCCCTTTCTCTTCATTCTCGTTACGGCCACGAACAATCAGACTCTCCAGACTGAACCTTCCAGGACGGTTCCTCGCGGGGCTCTTTCTTCCCGTTTTCGGAAAGAGATGATACAAGGACTGAGGGTTTCCAGCTCTCTGCTCCTGTCCCTGTTACACGCCTCATACGACACCGCAGGAGATATGAGGGTTGTATTTTTAGTCTTTTGTCCCCGGGTACGCGGACAGATAGAGAGACAGAAAGAGAGATAGACAGAAAGACGAACACAGCTGGACGATGTTGACAGTGAGCAGTTTTTCAAGAAATGCAGCACCAGAGTAGCCAGAGGTTCTGATAGGAAGCTGGGCGTAAAGTTTGTTGGGAAAGAGGTTAAGATGTAGTGGTTTAGCGTAAGGCTGATGGGTAAGACGCTACATGATGGCATAGAAAGTTCAGAAGACATGGCCACACGAGTGTAAAACTTTCTCACTGTACTGTACAAATTGGTAATTAAACACACAGTGAAAGAATGAATTAGTATATTGTCCAGAGGAAGTATGCTTCTTGTCTCTGTTCGTGAGAGGTTTTTGGGAATTGAGATAGTGCCTAACCTGTTGTCAGAGCCCCACGTTAGGAGAAGAGTAAGGAGACCGTCAGCTGGTAAATATCAGATTATTATGCAGGGATAAAGGCAAGGAAGTATTCAGCAAGTTTTTCACATCCTACTTGAGAGCAAACCAAGATTATGCTTCTCAAGTTTGGTTGAGGTATTTGATGGAACACAAAGAACTAATAAAGAAGGTTCGGGGGATGACATTAAAGATCGTATTGGAATTAAAAAAAAACGAGTTAAAGGAAGTCTAATACACCTGGAGGAGAGAGAGGAAGAGAGGCGAGTGTTTTAGCTGGTGCTAGGCAGGTGTCTCAACAGTTTTGATGTGAGGGATCAAGTCTTACTGATAAGTGATTATATGCGAGGGTGGGTAAAGCGGTAGTTGAGGATATAACTGCGGGGCGTGGTGTACTTAGTAATATGAATAAAAATGGTGAATAGACCGAATTTGTGTACAGAAAATGCCTGATGATTAGCAATACCTAGTTTTTAAAATAGGGATATGCAAAGTTGATGTCAATTGTTGGTGGCAGATTCAAGTGAGATACTGCAGAAGTTGGTTTTTTAGTTTGGGAGAACATGTGAAAGGAGAAAGTTGTAAATAAATATAATTAAAGCAAAATCATTAGATTCAGCATTGGAGAGGGGCCGGTTAGTTGGGGTATGAGTCTGAATGAAGAAAACCTGGAGAATGTGAAATGCTTTAGATACCTGGGAGTGGATAAGGCAGTACATATTACCATGGGAGCTGAGATGAGTCATAGGGTGGGTGTAGGGCCGAAGCTTCTGGGAGCAGTTAAAAATGTGTGGAAACATAGGTTACTATCTAGGAGGGCGAAGATGGGCATGTTTAAAGGTATAGGAGTCCCGATTGTGTTGTATGGATTCAAGGCGTGGACTCTGGATGAGATTGTAGAGATGAGGGTGAATGTGTTGGAAGTGAAATGCATAAGCGAGGCATGTGGTGTGAGAAGGGTTCATAAAGTAAGAGATGATAGAATAAAGAGAGAGGTGTGGTGATAAGAAAAGTGTGGTTGGGAGAGCTAGAGCTGAGGAGTGTGTGCTGACATGATTTGGACACATGGAGAGAATGAGTGAGGAAAGGCTGACAAAGTGAGTATACGTGTCTGAAGTAGAATAAGGAGGAAAGGGGTAGACTGAATTAGAGATGGAGGGATGGAGTGAAAAAGATTTTGATTGCTAGGGGGCTGAACATGCTAGAGGGTGTAAGGTGTACACGGGAAAGTGAATTGGAACGATGTGCTATACTGTGGTCAACGTGCCGTCAGTGAACTAAACTAGGGCATGTGAATTAGTTAGAGGAAACTACAAAAAGGTCTGTGGAATCTGGTTGTGGATAGGAAGCAATGGTTTCAGTGCATTACACAAGAGAACTAGAGAGTCAGTGTGAAGTAATGAGACCATTTCTTTGTCTGGCGGTACTTTACTAACATGGGAAACGCCGATCAAGTCCAAAAACAGAAATCTGAAATATTTACTTGATAAGCTTCTATCATGTAGAAGACAGCAGAGGCTGTCAGCTAGATACGGGATAGAAGGGTGGCATGAGGCACGACTTGGGTTGAAGTAACAGGAGGGACAGGAGGCACGAACTGTATTCCATCCACTGTAAGATGTGACGTTCATTGTAGGAAGGGTCATCCGAGGTAATGTCATGTACAAGCAATGTAATTGGTGAAAGGGTCGAGTTGCAATGCAAACTGTACTTGTCGAGTTTAAATACTTTAACATATCCTTGTAAAATAAATACAAATAATAAATATAACGCATAAAACTATGCTTTCGTTTTCTGAAGTCCAGATTTTTGAGGTTGTACCAATATTAACAGACAAAGATACCTGTAAAATAGCTCTTATGGACAGCCGAGACAGCTTTCTAGAATAGATAAAAAAAGTAACATATAAAATGATTGCGACATGAAGACCAAAAGCTGAAAGACAAAGAAAAACATCGACTTATAGCGGATGAAAATGAATCAGACTATGTAAATGGATCCTAAGTAATGGTTTGTTTACGACTTGAATCCAAGACAGCGGAGTAGTATTCCATGCGACAGAGAAAAGAAAGTAGTTTTCTTTTCATCTATAGTTTAGTCACAAATCTGAAAGTCAACCTTGGGATTCATAGAGCTTTACTGTAACCCTAACTAGACTATGCTCTGAATTGTTCTTCACAGAAGGGATCTAAAATCTCTTAAAAGGTAGGTTCATAGGGCTTATGTCCTATACACTGCTAGGGTTACTAAGACCAGTTCTTTTTGAAATAAACAGTAAAGCTTAAGGAATAATATATTATACTTTGCCTGCGATAAAATCAAGAAAATTAGATTATCTCAAGAGGCTACTAGTGTGTAATTGAGCTGATAGACAGAAGAGCACATTTATCTCTGGGATACTCAGACTCTGTAATCAAGAGAAACTCAAAACTCCGGTTGCAGAGTAGGTAAATTTGATTAAAACTGAGGAAATTTGGTAATTGATGGTTTCGACGCAGAACTGTATATGAAGGAAATACATTGCCTAGCACCATCAGTAGCACAAACAATTGGTTATTAGTGATGCATGATCTACATGCTAAGGTGTGCTAAGGTGAGTAATGTGGCAGTCGAGGGGATAATTTGGGGGTATGAGATATTCAGCAAAGTTAATTAAGATGGTAAAGAGCTCGTGAAGTTGTGTGCTGAAAGAGGACTGGTACTTG
>JAUUDW010419180.1:0-12747 GCA_032361385.1 Panulirus guttatus | reverse complement strand
TCCTCTTAGTCCTTGATCACCATCTGCAGACGTCTGGGTGTAGAAACTGGCAAGATTCTTGAAGTAATACAGGTCTATGTTTTGGGTCGATAGGGTCTTGATCTCCCGAAAAAGGCGATGCACTGATGTAGGAAGCAGCCGCCTTATTGTCAGATCTGAGCGCCCACAACTCTCAAGTGTACCCATATTTTTTTGCTTCCACGCGAGAATTCGGGCTTTATTCCACTTAGAAAGGTAAGAGCCAACCATTCTGAAACAAAGGTAGAAGAAATACAGCGCCCAGAAGCGAAATTCCCAAAATGAAATGGCCGGCAGGAAGACTAAAGAAAGAACATCCTTCCCTCAAGATAGCCTAAGGCACACTGAAGCCGCACAATGTTGCCAACAAAAATTTTGAAAATCTGATGAGTATCGTGTATCGATGCCTGAAGATTCCAGAAGGCGACAGAAATACCCTGGATAGAGTGAACTGGATCGATGTGGAATATGGGGGGCGACGTTCTGTCAATGCGTTACACCAGGGGAGAGGAAGCACGGAATATTAACAATGGAGCGGTCTGTGGAGCTTGGCTATAGATGATGGCCACTGGTTTCGGTGCAATATATATTACAGGTAAGGAGGCTAGACGTGAAACTATCTGGTGTATGTATGTATAAGCTCCGCACGCAAATGACCATCACAGGAGTCCCTTGAAATAGATTCACAACTCCCTGAGCATCAGAACATGCTCCTCCACGTGATACATGTACAGATACCTACACACAACAGCCACAAACACATGCAAGAATATAGTATACTTACAATACAGCTTCCCCTCGCCAGCTCACGGCCGCCTTACCTGTAGACATGAAAGAACAGAATGAGATGCTTAGCTCCAGTAGTTACTGCAATAATAATTCACTCAACGAGATAAAATACACACACAAAAGGTACGGAAGTAAAAAAAAAACGCAAACTAACAAGAGCGTCAGTAAAATTTGATGAGGAGGCCGTGAAAAGAAGAAGTTGGTTTAGGCAATGAAAGATGTTTTATACGTTACAGCGGTTTAGGTGGAGGACAGGTGGCTGGTGTAAGCGGAAAAGCCTGGAGTGGTTTCGGATGAAATGATTTACAAGGTAAAGCCTGAAGATTATTATGATGATGAACTGCAGGATGCTTTAGGTATTAGCAGTGGATATTACGTGGGTGGATTGCGTGTCGCACCAGGGGGTAGCTTAAGATAAGGAACTGTTAAGGGCACGAAAGGTGGTGCATGAGTGAATCATATCAACGATGGAAGCGAAGGTGGATTAGGATGGAGCAGCTGCTTAACGTCATAGTTGAGTGGACGGTGTGGGGTCAATCGAACAGTGCTCTCTAGTCCTCACCCAGGCGGTGATTCCAGTGGAAGTTAACGATGGACACTGTGGACCAATGGATGACTGAGGTATCCATACGGGGTCTGGAACCCACGCAAAGTTCCTCTCGGTGACAATTACATTATTCCTAATGGCTTATTGCTCTGCCAACACGTTAGCAAATTCTGACAGCATGTTTATTCGCCCAACAATCCACAAGTAGTATGAATTTGGTATATATCTGAATATGTTCACACTAGCGTATGACGGTATATCCCCCTGCGAGTTTATAATTCTGTAAAAGTTTTTTCTTATTCTGCCATTCCCGATTTCCTCGAATCTTTCCCTTCTTCTTAGGACCTCCCTCACCGTCTTCCCCCGCTGCTTTCCACTTCTGCCGTATAAACACACGCCCTTCAACAACCGAAACATCCATAGAGAATGTGCTGTCAAGAACTGCAGCATCTGCACCACAATCCCAAACAAAATAACATAAATGCACTTTCTAACAATTTCATTTTCACTGCAGTATGGTCACATACTCTTCCACTTCTTCACTCCAGCACCATTGACCGTCCAATCTCAAGTAGTTCGCAGCTCCTTCACACTTCCGATGCCACAATGCCTTCCTCCACCTTCCGACAACGCAACATCAGACCACCATAGCTCCCACAGGAACCACCTGGACGTGGTTCCTCACATCCACTGCCTGTAAAAGGAGCTGGCTTCATACATCTGATACCACGAAAGGCGCCTCTCCGTATGGGTCCAAACGTCCACAGCCACGGGAGGAGCATCTCAAAATGGCTCCCCATGCCCAAATACACCAAAGAACACTTTGTAAGTGGCTCCATATACTCAGTAACCACAGGAGCCTCCAGACTTAGCTCCACGTGTCCACTGGCTCCGCAGAAGCCCTTCAACTTAATTCCACACGTCTACGGACACGACAGGAACCCTTTAACACGGCTCCACACGCATTATGATCATCACAGGAGCCCCTTGGCATGGATCCACACGCCCATGCAGACCAGACGACGCCCTTCCACATGATTCCACATGTATAACCACTAAAAGGAACCCCCTTCCAACCGCTCCACATGTCCAGAAGCACCAGTAGAAGCACCCCTCGTCTCCCAAGAGCCAGACGGGCCCCGGCCCTGCCAGCTCTCTACTAATCCCAGCAGACTGTGGACAAAAGGAAGTTTGTTGAGCCTTTGTATGGATCTCAGCTGACCAAAGATCACTCAGGGCTCACCAGGGGCGCGCCAGCAGTCCAAAAGTGGCGGCCGTGGGCGTACCTACCGAACCCGACAGACTCTGGCCCAACACGCTCCCCTTTTTCTAAAAAAAAAACTTGACATACTCCTTTTACCGGATGTGATGCTATCCTCTGAATAACTTTTGTATATATCTAAAAAATTCATCGAATTTCACACTGTACAGGGCCTTCTCTACTGCTATCTCATCTAAAGGCATGCGAGAAACACAAGATCGAAGGGGGAAGCAGAAGGAAACAACAACATGAATATGTGGATGAACGAAGGTATGTGGCTCAGGAAACAATGGTCGGTACCTGTGATCTCCCGGAAGGCAGGACAACCACCCCTCCGGCTGCTATACCTCCCTGCCCGGGGCACCTGGCAAGCGATGTGCCCCACCACCAGGTCCATCCCAGGACAACTGCCCCCTCGGCTGCTATACCTCCCTGCCCGGGGCACCAAGCGAGCGATGTGCGGCCTCACCACGTCCTACCAGGACAACTGCCCCTGGATGCTTAACCTCACTGTCCGGAGCACCAAGCGAGCGACGTGCCCCCTACACCACGTCGGTCTGCACCAGATTCACAGTGCACCATAGCTGCTGCCCCGTCCGTCCGTGCTACTCAACATTCCTGGACGTCGACCGCTGCCGCTGCAAGACAACTGTGGCCCGAGGTACACTGACCATGACTACTGCAGCAGCTACAGGAATGTTATGACCACACTGTGATGAACAGCGACCAGTGTCATACCCATTAGGGAAGAGTCAGACCAGATACACTAGTCAGACTCACTTTCCTCAATCACCGTACACACTCACACTACGCACTCGCACGATCCAGTTACCACGCTCAGACCCACTAGGAACGCACCCTGCCTGCAACACTCAGGCACACTACACCCTTGTCATACCAACAAATGGGCGTACCTAGACCTGGCATATCCTTACCACGATTAAATATTGTATACAACCAGCCTAGAACCGGGAATATGGCCAGTGCAGGTCAACCAGGTTCCGCTATAACCACCGTCAGCCCATAACACACACACACACACACACACACCGTGGCCAACATGTTACACCCAGCAGCAACCTTTCCCACACAGCTGATACCAGAGGACTAAGGAATGGAAATGAGAGAGAGAAAGGAGGGACAGGGTGAGCGGGGCAGGAGGAGACAAAATGAGAGGAAAAAGCAAAGGCAAACGGAGGGGGAGAGGAGGGAAGATGGAGAAGTGGGAGGGGTGGAATGGGAGACACAAAATGGCAAGGATATGATAAGTAACCATGGATGATGAGATGAAAGGAGAGATGCAATGGGGAAGGTGAGCGCTGGGCAACAGAGCCAGGGGTCAGGAGGACTGGAGAAGCCGGAGCAATTAGTAGTCCACAGAGTGATACTTGGGCGCTGTAGCAAAGGAAGGGAGGCAACCAGGTAGGGGGGTTGTACTAGCCACCTGGGGATTACCCTGGGGCATGGGGGTACCTGTTGGCCAGCCCGCCGCTGGGGAGGGGGCACAGGGAGAGGCTGCCAGCCTGCTGATATTGTGCACAGGAAAGTGTGGGAGCCTGGTGATGGGGGCAGAGAGAGAGGATAGGTATCTGCTGACGGGGCATATAGCGATAGGCTAGGAGCCAGGTGATGGAGTCACAGGGAAATAATGGAAGCTCGATGATGGCTGGCGTACCAAGTACGTGAGGTTGGGGACGAGTTGCCTGGCTGAGAGGGGTTGGCTCCACCATCACAGCATTATCATCGTGGCGAGGGACCGGTCCCCCTGGGGTTGGGGAGTGGGGCTCAAGGGAGTATCATCCGGCATGATAGGTGGAGAGAACCTCGCTCCCAGGAGAAACGACCAGTGGGGCACTCCTGAGGGCCCACGCGATGGATGCAAGACGAGAGTAACCTGTGCTCCACCTCGAACCATATATAACAAAGTCACAGAAGCTCGCCTTGTGAGACCAGGCGTAAGGTCGCGAGAATATCATGTCGAGTGAAGACAGCGTTATGTGGGGAACCCCACACCTGTGATATGCAGCTGCGTGGACTATGTACCAAAGAGGCGCCACAAACAGAGAGTGAAATAAACTACGAGTAAATAAATACATATATACAAGGCGAGGTGTTTCTTTTGTGATTGAAAGATGATCAAAGTTCATAGTAAAGGTAAGGTATATAAGACTGCGATCCTGTTCGGTTGTCAGGGAATATCTTGTGTGGTCAGCCAAGACGTGCTGAGCAGAGGAACCATTAAGGTAATCTACCCTAGTGAGGACACCATACTTCCCACGCTACCAACACAAACACACGCACCGGTACCATCAAACGTATGGGGCCACCTAAATACGGCCAGTGCTTAGTGTTATCAAGCTAATCTACACACATCGCCAGCAAGACTACCCATCAACTGTACCGTAAAGACTGAACTATCTGTATACATTGCATCCAAAGCCGAATACTCTGTGTAGCAGTTACATAGCCTTACATGGCACCCATAACTGTATGCACTGTATACCAGGTCAATGATCACACATGGTATCCACAGCCATATACTCTGTATGGCAGTTCAATAAACACACATAAAACCCAAAGCTGTATTCTGTGTACTGCTAGTCAATGATTTATTATACATGCTACCATAAGCTATATACTCCATAAGGCAGGTCACTAATCATAAATACTACCCAAAGTTGCCATACACATCCATAAACCCTGGATGACAACTAACTACACTATACAAACAAGCATCCTATTTAAGTAGTAATTCAAAAAACATTCTTGATGTTAAGCCCTTCGCGTCAAGCTGGCAAAATTCTTTCTTGATATAAACATCGCAAATAAAAACCCTTACCTTACGATACCCGGAGATTATGAAGGACTCCACTCACAGGTAACACGCTCGCTAACACATGGGGAGTTCCTGGGAGACCCCACTGGACTAGCTACCTGCCCAACCAGCTCGGTGGAAGCAAGACAGAACAAAGAGCCTTCAACTCCTAACTGTTGAAATATGACGATTATAACATTGCTCGCTCTGGAGAAGAACAGAGCAAGTAACAAAAAGTCTATACTTAATTAAACTTCAATTCACTTATTACTCGGTCATATTCTTCCGGTGTAAAGGAAAAAGTAACGATTAAAAATAAAAAAGGAAAGATGTATATTGAGACGACTCCCGTTTACCCGGCTCACGCGTCTCTCCCCGTACAAACGGCTGCTTCTAATCCGAACAGTATTTTCCGATACAGTAAACAGGGCATAACACATCGTCCCGGTGGATCTCCTAAGCTCCCACTAACCGAATCCCGGCAATGGAGGGCCGCACAATCGGGGTTCCGCCCGTTCCCAATCATCAGTGGTGAATCAAGCGTTCAGAAAACCTGGCATAAAAATGTGGGGATTTTCTTGAATGTCCACTATACAAAATTATGGCGAAAAGTGCAGATTTTTCCATTTCCATGCCAGGGAACTCGACAAAAAGCGAGCGGGAGGCCAGTAATTCCCGGGCGGGTCGGCGACTCTGCCCATTCACTGAGCCATCGAGTTCGCCTGGTTAATTCCCCAGGCAAAATTTGAACTCTTTTCCACTTGCTGGCTGAGGACTCGCGAGCTGCTGCTGCTGCTGCTGGCGGCGGCGGCGTCCGCGACCGCGCTGTGCCTCCTCCCTCCTCTTCTTCCAGCGACCCGGGTGGCTCGCCCTTGCCCACCACCACCACCAAGTTCCCTCCTCACTGGTTAGTTCCTAGCCTCCCCTGAGCCCAGGGTAAGGCACACTTACCCAAAGGAATTAAGCTAACACCGTAAGCTCTGATATTACGGCACACTGGGTGCATAACACGAAAGATAATAATAGATAATTCAACCCGATGATGATGGTTCGACGGTTAGACCAGTGGGTGAGACGGCGTAAGCCTTGAACTGACCCTCAAAGGTCAAGCCAAAGGCCAGGTCACCTCCATACCCAATGGTTGTACCGCTGAGCCTTCAGGAGTTATGTAGTATGGTACAATTTGCATGCAATAATCCCACGGGAATCCCGTGATGGAACTGGCACTCTGTTAAACACACTTCCAGAAAATCGCGGAAGATGATCGTAAAATACATTCCAAATAAATGGTTCTTTCATTGATACATTTTCTGGCTTCGTTGGTTATTGACTTCAGTGTCATAACAGGCAAAGATGCGCGTCAGTGACCTCTGACCCCGAGGCCCAGGTCAGATGAAAAGCTTCGAACACTTCCAAATATTCTGCACACGCACGTATCAGTATGCCGATACATCTTTAAATACTCACATGAATCACCATGTAAATCATATCAAACCGGGAGGAAATGCTCAAACCAATGACCTTTGAAGCTGTTACGAAAAACGTTTTCGAATTCATATCGATACAGTCGGGCTGTGTCCACACATACATAGTCAACGCACCGAGCCGTGGTTTTATTCCCGTGTTCATGGCAGTGATGAGGGCACGTCATGTCTAAAGCACATGTCAGCTGCTGCTGCTGTCCAAAGGACGTACAGACGCTGACACAGCCTAAGCCCACATCCCTCGGGACAAAATATTCCATGCCCTAGACGCCAATCCTGTCAGCCTTGCCTAAAGAAACCGAGAATCTATTCCAGATCTTCCCCTGTATACTGACGTGCATCATAACCTACCCAACCTCCTTTATCTTTAATGTTCCCCAGTTGATGCTTAACCTAAGGGACATAACTCGACCGCAACAGTGTCAGAATTCACATCTTCCTTCGACACTGAGGACCACTATCACAACCAACAGTACTGTACTGCTCTTTAACATTACCAAGACTTTCAACCCAAGTGTAACACGGGTAATACGATAGTTAACGAAGATAAACCACCAACGCCATTACCAGAAGCAACACTCGGGACTATGATCATCAACATAGCTTCGCTATCCACCAGGTGGCTAACTGAAGCAAACGTACATCAGTTCCTGCTCGCTTCCGATGTCACGCTCTATCCCCATTACCTTTACACTCGCTGTGAACTTCAAAACTGTATGTTCATAGTGCAGTCAGCAAGCTTAACGCTCACGCTAGGACTATCTTTTACTAGCTGTGGTAGGACACAAGACCCAGTCACGATAAACAAAGGTCCACAACCAATGTGCAGAGGGACTTACGTTTCTCAAGACCTCAAAATATGTTGAGTTTTTGGACGTGAACAGAAGTCATGACTAGAAAATAAAAAAAAAAAATCAACTTGTCTTCCTCGAGAAAATAAGTATTCAAAGGGAACTAAATAGTTAATTAACTCCTACTCTGATTACTTCCATGTCAATGTTGTCATTATCCTTTTTCTATTAGGCAGTCTCTTTGTTTTCATTAAAGTTTCAGGTCGGTACTCAGTAAGAATGACGGCACATGGATTCATAAATGTACATTAAAACACCGTCCATTTCAGATTTTCTAATAAATTTCTTAATGTCAAAGTCTCCAGCAACGGAGTACAGCCCTCACAGAGGCGAGGCCCCCAGTGAAACATGACAGAAAGTGGACTAAAGAGATGCAGAAGTAGAAACAAGATGGAAAATCATATATGAATTATGGAGAAAGCATTAAATCACACTCATCACCAGTACTTAATAAGAGCAAAGCAATAGCATGCTATACTACATCATAGTGTGTGGAGGGAGAATCAATGCTAACCATATCTATTTTAGAAATATATATGAACCAGATCTTTCACTTAAAACAGGTTTACTCCAGTCTCTGTCCTATTCAGCTTTTGCTTCAACACGAATTCGTATTCATGAACCCCAAAGTCCAGTTTGCTACAACACTGCAATATGTTCTCCCAACTGGAGCACGAGAGTACGAGCCATGGGTAGCCTTTGACCGAAACTTGAGGGATAAGCCATCACTCCTACGGTCCGTGGTCAAGGGTCATACCGTCGTGGATAAGGGTTAAAAGACGTCTTCATAAACACAACACAGCATATGTGGTCGCGAGCCAAGCTCTTCCCCACAACACACAGCCACATGCAGCAGAAGACGATGGAAGGGGAGCTCAAAACCTCTTCATGCCAACCAATGCAACGTTCGCAGGCAATACCACACACATAATTATTCATATTCCTGCCTGTTTCATGAAACCAAGGGATGAATAGTATTCACCGTACCACTACTACAAAACCACCAGACCCTGGGAGACAGAAATGGACACCTTACATCCTCTGGACCATAACGGACCAGTCTCGCCCGCCGGAAGTTACCACCAAACGATCATCGAACTAACGGACCCCAATTTCTACGTACGCAATCCTCATCCAATAATATTAATCAACCGCTCTACGGTTCAAATCAAATCTATCAGTGATACCACGTTAATTAACTGCGTTACGGGTGGAATCAGTTGTTGTAACAATGTTATACTAATTTCGCCATCATTATCATCGGCCAGCCTACAGATCCCTCCAGTAGTACGTCCTCCCCCTCACCACCACCACCACAGCCAGGTTCCCACGGGCCTCCACCCAGCCCTCCCTCAGGGTGATCAGGGCGGCCACCATCACACGTTACTCTGGCCGACCCCAAATCCCATTCGGTCCAACTACCTGTCCTTTTATTCCTCCATTCTTCAGCCAAGATAATAATCCCTAAGCCACGCCGATGTCCTCTGCCTGTAAAGGCGGCACAAGTGGTCCTTTCTCTGTGTGTATGTTGGGAGGTCCGCGCGCGTCCTGGTCTCTAAAGTTCCAGTGAAAGATTTCTGCGTCTCGCTGTCTTAGCCTTTGTCTGCCCCACAGACCAGTGCTTAAGTTTCTTACAGATCTAGCGATACACTTCACCTCGCTTGTATACCTTAATTTCAAAACTACGAAGCTCCCTCCATGAATTTGTAGTTTGCAAGGTATTTGTCATACAAGGTCACACTTAAACATAGGACTCTGGTACTATAGGAAGAATGCGAGAGTGGGAGTGATGAGGGAACGTAACCGAATATTGTCATGTCACACGAAAGCTCAAAAACGGTAATCTGGAAATAACTAGCAAATAAATCTAAAGCAAAATGGCACATAAGAAGCAGGAGATCCGAAGTCCATCATAAATATATGCGACAAGCTAAATCTGTGCATGGAGTTGAACAGTTACACAGACCACACACATCCGAAGGTCCAAGAGAGAAGGTCTGGCCTTAATACTACTGGAGAGAGTAACAAGATCAGTAGACAGCAAGGTGGTCCAGTGCTAGATTAAAGGTAAGGGTAGCAGTACCTCTGACACTTTATCATACACGGAAAATGGTAATCACATGAAATGTTTAGTGTGTGTGGACGGGGATATGGACACACACTAAGAAAATCCTCTCTTCCACTGTCATAAAAGAAAAACCGACCTTATAGAATAGATCTAAATAAATCCTGCAGGAAACGGCACACCACATTAGTTAATAATCAAGATACCTGATGCTTTAAGAGTGTATCCACTTCTCGCGTCAGGTAAATTAGGTCTACTCCAACTCTGGTATCTGACAAGACCCTCTGTTACCTATTCAATTCTTTTTGCGTCACCTCTCACGCTATGAGCATGGGCTGCACATAAACAAGCTGCTGTTTGTGGTAAAACTGAAAACTGTATTGGTGGACACACGCTCTGCTGTAAGGGAAGCGGGTTCCAAGACGATTTGGAAGACAGGAAAATACTCGATTTAAACAATTATGAAAAGAAAAAATATGTCCCACGAGCTAAGCATACTTTGTAGACACTACTACCATGAAAAGTCCGATTTAGCACCAGATCGTTCAAAACCACGGCCCAGGTTCTCCCTCAACTACGAGACCAGAACGAGGGAGTCGAAGAGAAAGTAAATAATCTTTGTCACTCATATGAGCACATGGAAAATATATCTGAGCTACATTTATCAAACATTGCACTATCAGTCCCTAAAATGGTAGGCTGGTGCTGTTATGCAAGAAAACTTTGGGAGGATCAAGGTTTTTTAAAGTCCTGAAGGAAGGAGTTTTAGGGAATTTTGAGAAGCAGTAAAGGATACAGCATTCGGCAAGGGTTGGCGGATGACGTACAGATAGTATACGTTCTGCAGCAAGAGAGACAGCAGAAGAGAGAGAGAGAGAGAGAGAGAGATGGGGCGGCAACGGCAGAGCGTACAAAAGAAGCGGAAGTACCAGTGACAGGTTGACGGGCCTCAAAGGGTGCGAGATAAGATATCTAGGTGCCACATGGGGAGAGGAGGAACTACATCAGTAGGGAGAAGAGGGTATCAGGAAATAGAAAATTTGTGGGTATTAAGTAACGTGTAACAGGAAAGAGAACATTAGGCAGCAGGATATCAGGAAACAGAACTCTAGCAGTTAGTAAATTTAGTGTATTAGGAAATATTACATTATGAGGCAATTAAGAATTTCAGAACAGAATATTAGCAGTTAGTGCAGAGTATCTGGAAACAGTATATCACTAAGCTGTAAAGAGATCTGGAAACAGTACATCAACATGTAGTAGAGAGTATCAGGAAACAGCAGGTAGTACAGAGTCTCAGGACTCAGCACATTTGCAGGTGGTACAGAGTATCAGGAAACAGAACAAGACACCTAAGGATGGTAGAGAGCAGCGGCAGGAACCCGTCCGTCAGAGATACGGGGAGGTCTGTGCTCAGGTATGTGGCGGGGCTGATGGTTCGGC
Source organism: Panulirus guttatus (assembly GCA_032361385.1). Lineage (NCBI taxonomy): Eukaryota > Metazoa > Arthropoda > Malacostraca > Decapoda > Palinuridae > Panulirus > Panulirus guttatus. Next base: position 1,474 of record JAUUDW010419180.1, on the reverse strand, counting down.
CAGAGGAGGCAGGTGTCGAGTGGGGGCCATTGTCGGGGCCTTGACTAGCGCGGCCTCTCAGCCCGTCACGCCCCTCAAGGATCTGTCAGCGCGCGTCCCTCCGTCTGTCCGTCACAGACGAAGCGGCCCGTCATGGAGATCCTTTGTCGGCGACCTGTCTTGTCTTCCTCCTCCTCCTCCTCCTCCTTGCCAATGTTCTGCATTCTTATCCATACTCTTCCTTCTGCTCTTGTTGCCGACGGTGCGTTACATGCCTCTCTATCCACCTTCAGTGAACAGCGCACCGTCTCTCTCTCTCTCTCTCTCTCTCTCTAGTCTTGTATCTTCTTGTTTCTTTGGGTCGCACAAGCACCCAGCATCATGTAACTGCTCTTCCTTCGTCAGCAGTACTTTTCACGTTTACTTTCTTCATCTATCCTCCGTCCTTCGCTTTCTCTATCGTCTATCCCCGTTCATTTCTTCGATTATCCCGTCAGGTGCGTAATCCTCACGTCTACGTCCCACACCATCATTTACGCTCCACACGTCCATGCACCACCCTTCCGGCCCTCCCACCAGGCTTGTTTACAGTGCAGGTGGGAGAGGGATGGGAGGCAGCCCTCCAGGGAGCCAGCCGTGACACTCCGACATCACCCACACATTACCCTGATGGCACACATAAAAGATGCATGGGAGCACACACTGCCATCCCGCCTGCTGGGGCTGGTGGCACTCACTAGTGGGGGCACTGGTGACAGGTCGTTAACCGTCACTCCCACATAATGTATGCTATTATCCACCGGTCCCATGTAGCGTTTCTTAGCATTTCTCACTCCTATGCAGTGCTGGGCATCATTTGTCCCTTTCATGTACTGCTGGTTATCATTCGTCACCCCCATGTACTGGAGGTCATCATTCGTCTCCCCCTTGTACTGGAGGTCATCATTCGTCTCCCCCTTGTAGTGCTGGTCATCATTAGTCACTCCCATGTAATGGTGGCTATCATTCATCCATTATTCCATGTAATGCTGGGTATCACTCGCCAATTCCATGCACTACCTGTCATAATTCGTCACTCCTATGTCATTTCCATGTACTGCTGGTTGTTATTCGTTCGTCACTCCCATGAGATACTGCCTACCAGTCATCACTCCCACGTCATGGGTACGAACCCCAGGCAATATCAGCTTTTCCCACCGTAATCTGTTACCTGGTCACCACCTCACGTAACGCTGGACACTTCCATGTAACATTCTAAACTTTTACTGTCATACAGGATCAATAGTTACATTATGCATTTCAGATTTCTTTTTTAATAATCAACTGTATGTGACATTATTTTCCGCACCAGTGTGACTATTCTATCCATCAGACTTAACCGCCATCACAGCAAGGCTCCGTTAGAAGTGGTTATAGATTTCTAGTGTAGCTATGTTCGGTTAACAGGTAGTAGGAAAGAGGTACGCTCCATTTGATGTGGGTGTCAAATAGAGCG
>JAUUDW010419069.1:0-10535 GCA_032361385.1 Panulirus guttatus | reverse complement strand
ACAGCCCGCCATGATCTGGATCTTCTTCAGGAATTCGGTCTCCACGAGTGAGGAAGCTGAAGGGGCAACAGTCACGTTGCACTTTATCCTCCCCTCGTCCAGTTGCGGTCAGGACCCACACTGACTCCCTCCTCTCCCTGACTTTTCTCTCTTCATAAAGTCAAACGCATATACTTGGGATCCCACCAGAAAAAGGTCATTCTTTCCGGGGGATTACTCTGGGTGGAATCCAATTCCTTGGCTCTTGATATTTCGAAAGTTTTTAATGCAAAGTGGTATAAGGGAAGTGTTTTCCAAGCTCTTCCCTCTCGTCTTCGTCACCACTCAAGGGTCCTTGTCATCACTCAAAGTTCCATCTCACCACTCGAAGTTCTTTGTCACCACTCCAAGTTCCTTGTCACCACTCAAAGGTCTTTCTCACCAGTCAAAGGTCTTTGTCACCACTGAAAGTTCCTTGTCACCACTCAAAGGTCATTCTCACCACTCAAAGTTCCTTGTCACCACTCAAAGGTCTTTCTCACCACTCAAAGTTCCTTGTCGCCACTTAAAGTTCCTTGTCACCACTCAAAGGTCATTCTCACCACTCAAAGTTCCTTGTCACCACTCAACGGTCTTTGTCACCACTCCATTTCCTTCATTCTTTTTCTTTTTTCCATTCCATTCCTTCCCCTACCATCCGCCACACCTCACCTCTCCCACAGCACTAACAAACCGGCAGTTCTTAGCAGGAAATTCTGTCTCCAGTGATATATCCCCCACTTCACCTTTCGCTAATCCCTAATTCTATCATCACTATTCCTAATCCGTACACATATTTTCTCCTTTTTTTTCTATAAATCCCAACATGTCCTACAAACAGATGCCCCAATCTGAAATCTCAAGAGCGATATCCCAATGTGTGCTGGTGGGAGTTTCAGCCATGTGGACGCTTCCGGGGTCTATTCCTTGCCCCCGCCACTTTAGTGGCATTATTCAGTCAAACTCTCTGTTGGCTGGCAACCAGAGGAGAGACATTTGTCTCCCAGCGCACAAAGAGAGACCAGCGTGTGTGTGTGTGTGTGTGTGTGTGTGTGTGTGTGTGTGTGTGTGAGGGGAGGGGGGGGGGAAGACAGGAGCTTTACATACACGGGACCGCATCTCTCAAGCTGCCATTCTTATGACTCTGCTTCTCTTTCCGTATGTCAACATTCACTGCATTTTCCTCTTCACTGTATCGCACAGATTTACTGACCTCTTATTCTACAAAGCCTTTACAAGTCCCTGCTGCCGTCTATGGCTTAAATTCTCTTGTTATATGATTGGCATCTGCTCAATTCAAAGAAACTGAGTCTGTTCACATTTCTAGAATGATTTTAGATCATCTTGAGCAGTTATCGAGGTCTCTTCTTCCTTCTCTCGTAAGGGAGGAAGGAAGAAAGGAAGGAAGGAAGGAAGGTCGAACAGTTTTTTTTTTTCTCTCTCCTCAATTCTCTTGGGCTGGTACAGCTGTTTCGTTAGAGTCTGACCCACTCACTCACGCAAGAGGAAAAAAAAACCTAAGCCTCTTACGCTTTCCCATGAGATCCACGATCCTTAATTTCTCTTCTCTATTTTTTTTTTGCAAGAACTATTTCCAGACCGGCTAATATTTCTTCCTCGATGAGAGGCGATGAGTTAGCAGGCGTATTTCCAAAATGAATCAGAGAGATAACGAGCTCAACTTCGACTCCGTTTTCTTTATGCGTTTCAGCAGATCCTTTGCAAAGTGTATTCTATTTTTCTTTCCTCGAGCAAGGGGAACATGGAGAAACGACCTGTAAACTAGTATCTTGGATCTTCATAAAATTATATTCTCCCCGTCTTTTTTTCCTTGTAATATAGATACTATCCTTCCTAAGGACTGGTCTAAAACCTCTCTTCCGTATTCTATACTTTAGACGGATGCACCATTCGCTTCCCTCTGCTCAATCAGTCCAGATTTTTCTCCAATTGAGAGTTTTTAAAAAAGACGAACAGTTGTTAGAGAAATTTCTGTCTGGCTTCTTCAACAGCCTTATATAAAGAGGTCTGGTTCCTTCACAGCCAATGGCCACTCAACTACGGGCCGTTAAACTTTCCACCTTCTCATGAGTGAGGGAGTGAATTTATCTGGTAAAAATCTGCGTCTTAATTTCACGAAGGATTCATTTCCAACATGGTCCACATAATACATTCAAAGGCAAGGAGTAACGATGAGTACAAAAATACAATCAACCTGATAAATAATGGAATAATTTCATAATAACTAAACTACTAATCATAAAGACCTGAACACAGTTTTTAGCAACGATGCAAAAGAATCAAAAATTAGTTACATCAAGAACATTACCACCTATTCCATGAAAAAAAATTACCTCTTAAAAACATCTTTAGTTTGACACTGTCTGATCTACGGCGGGAAGATCATCCCATAAAACTGAACGAAATAATCATATGCAAAATCTACCATCTGAGTTTACATAGGATACAAGATTTTCAGATCTTCCATAAACTCAGATTATTTAACATCGTCTCTCCTTTATTTCCATATATCTTTAACATTTTCTATGTTTCATTTATGATTTTCTTTTTTAGAAAAAGAAAGAGAAAAAACCTTCGTCAAAATCAGCTTTTACTCATATATATTGACTGCCAACATTTCCCGCTATAATTTACATGGAAATCACAGGATAATAAAGTATGGAATTTTTCACATAACTACACACGCATTTGGCCGTATGGCAGAATGTAAATGTTTTAAATACTGGACGAACTAAACAGCGAAATGAATATTCCGTTTTCTAGTTCACAGTTCTGATGAGGAATACCGCCTTTAAACCTATCAGAACTTAATACATCTCTTGGATGAAAGATCAAACCACAGTCGCTTCATACGTGAGAGATGCAGCCCAGAAAGTATGGCAGACGGAGACTTTAAGACGACGGTGATGCAAACAACAGACAGAAGTCCTAGATCTGAACAACAGTAAAGACATGCAACACCCTTGGTTCCCTCAAAGCCTTAGAACGCTCCTTAGGAGGCTCCATGCATCCATCGGCAACTAACAATGTTTAGCTTACTTTAGTGTACTCCCTTAAAAAGATAATAATACAAATAAATAAAAAAATACAACATAAATAAATACATACCCTCACCTTCTAGGATATATATAGATAAGGCACAAAAACGCTTCCATAAATCCACTCACATGCATCAAAACATTAACACCACACAACTTGTACACATTTAAATTTATCTCTTCCATTTCACTCTTGTCTCGCCTCTTCTTCCTCCCCTCTAACTACCCTATCAAGGGGGCAGAGGAGGGGGGGGGGCATTGCAAGTTTTGGACCCTATTTTCAGTAACGCTGGAAGCCAGAGCACCTAATCGTTTTCCTAAAATCTTACGATAACTGTTCACTGGCAAGTAGTACATCTGTTCCAAGCACGGAAACCAATTGTTTACAGACGACCACGGTCGAGTTACCATGTAATTCTTCACCACAAACATTTTACAGCCATATTAAGAGAATAAAAAATGTTTCTAGTCTCACTAACCTGGTCTTAATGTATTCCCAAATACATATCCTACCATTCTATATGATATATTATTCCAATATTGAATTACAAAGGTGGTAGGACTTGGGTATATATTTAAAAACCCGCTGGGGATAACATGGCGGCTGCCCAGTGACGTCATGGGCTTACCGGACGCGGGCGCCGGACGCTTTAATCTAATCTTTTAAATTCCCTTTTAAATGTTGACCCCAAGAGCACGACGGTACAACCCTTTTGGGTATGATGGCCTGGCCTTTGACCTGACTCATTAACGGTTGGGTCAAAGGGACGGTAAACTCATGCCCGAAGGATAAATGAAGGGTTAAAGTTAGCGAGGCTGTCAAGAACGAAATCTAATCCAGAGTTACAGACTTAAAAAGATTCCAACAATCCTTGGCCTATGGAGCAGGTGAAGGATATCACGGCCTACTCTCCTTATTCCCTGGAACTCCCCTTCCAGGGAATAGGGTCATTCTGAGCCCCATTCCTTCTACATCTGGAAACGGGAATGCCCATCGCTGAGGTGGCCGTGTCAGCCGCCAACAAATGACTGACGATCGCTGACGATCGGTGGCTGATTTCGTGACAGCTTTAAACAGCCGTTCCAGTAACTATACAGTCTTGATTTATACCAAGTATTGGCTTCACATGTCGCACGGCAAGGGAGTTTATGACCAATACATACGTTCCTGAATAATATAAAGCATCCACATGTTTCCGGTCTGAATGCAAGGGTTCGAGCGCATTTTTCTTTTCTTTACCAGTCTGTCTGTCTGTCTGTCTCTCTCTCTCTTTCTATCTATCTATCTATCTTTTTATCTGTATATATATATATATATATAGCGTTGATAGAAATATATATATATATCTATTCAAAAAGAATGTCCTTGTGAAGAGCACGGATTTGAGAGACATCGACCGTACGAAACGAGGGAGTTCGCCAGAACGTGAAAAGATTTCTTAATGAACTCTTAGATGGTGAAGGGAAAACTGACACCTGACTTATTTCTGCGGGATAAAAGCTTTTGTAAGTTTGCCGGATTTAAGTGCGGGAAAGAGATTAAAAAGTTGGTGGCATGTTAAGCATTCACAAAACAGAAATTTTCAAAAGAAAACGACGATTTGATCTCATGGTTAACGACGCGCCTTATATGGGACGTTTCTTATCCCTTCCAGGACTTGAACCTCATGAGTAAGAGGAGCTTGTGAGTACGACAACTTGACCTAATAAGTACGACGACGAACAACAGATCCGCTGAAAGAACCGCTGCCGGCCGGGATGTAGACAATACCCGGGAAATGAGTGCGCACAGTGAGCAGCGATGGTGTTTTGTTGGCGACGCTGAATGGATACACAAATGCTCCCCCGTTTAAGATCGTTCACCTTCGTATGTGCAGAGAAAAAAATACTTAAAATCCTTAAAGTACTCAGCGTTTATGTAGACTATATGAGTAATGAGAGTGCAAGTGGTATCAGAATTCTCTTCAACTTGCAAAGATGTCGAAGGTATTTCGGTTGATGTTTTATACCTCAATGCAGATGCGGTCTGAATGACTCGGGTAATTGATGGGACTAAATGGAAATACCAGATCAAAAGCTACGTACGTAATCATATCCCAGTTGTCACGGCTGACGTATAAAGCTGTGCAGGATGAATGGACGTTTAGACGCTGGAGCTTTCTTGGAAAAGGGAATGAGATAAACAATACTTTCCAGCGTTTTACGTGATTTCAAATCATAAAAGAACAATAAATGTCGTCCATGTAAGCGCAAATAGCAACAGATGTGCGTGGTAGGTCTCAGAGGGTACATACCAGAGCCAGCAGCTTAGCTGTCCGCCGTGACGCACGCGCAAAGCTTGACTATATAACATTGCTACCAACGCCAGCGGGGTTCCCGTTCAACGACAGGATCTCGTGCTATCTGGCACCACTGTCGCGTGGGTGGGGATCCACCGTCACGTCATGTCTTTATTTACGGAATGCTAAACTGAGTTTGAGCGAACACATTTCCACATAAAACTACATAATCACACCAAAATTGCTCTCGTAAGTCTCTCCGAGAATCATTACGCTGAGGGTCGCAAATATAAGACATTTCTTATCAATTTATGATAAACCACAACTGACAAATTTTGTCTTTTTCGACTCCTGCCGTCGATAAGGGTAATTAGCGGATGCGCGCGTCCATCCCAGCATTGTCAAAACGAGCCGTACGACATCATCAACCATGACGGCTGGCAGCAGCCTCCTAGAGACTCTGAAATCTTACGGCCGGCAGCGCAGCGCGTTGCCCACGCCTCCGAAGACGTCAGAATTTAAAAGAATTTTCTGAAATCGTCATACAATTCTCTTTAGTTCTCTGTAAAAAAAAATATCTGAATTGGTTAGGTTTTCGACAGGAAACACTGGACTGAATATAATCATCGGACCTTATATTATGATAATTTGAACATAATATTCTTCATTCTTGTAACATTGGCAAAAGATCATTAACAGAAAATAAATAACTAACGGATCAGGAACAAAGATTATGAATAACTAACGGATAAGTAGCAAAAAAAAGGAATAAGTGAGACTAACGTAACAGTATCAGAGTAACAGATCTGAAACAAAGTATCGGTAACAGAATAACGGATCAACAGCAAGTAAAGAATCGGTAACAGATGTTACGGAGCAGTAACAGACTAACGTATCAGTAACAATGTAACGAATCGGTAAAAAAAAGAAATGAATAGGTAACAGTGAAAGATTAGCAACAGAGAAACAGATCTAGTAAGAGTAACAGTAAAAGGATCAGTAACGAAGTTACGATTCAGCAACAGTAACGACTGAGCAACAGGATAACGGATCAGTAACGCAACGCCGTATCGGTTAATGACAAATTAACTCAACAGTGAAACCAATATCCGTTACCAAACGACCACACATAACCATAACTGCACCGCAGTCGCTGCTGCTGCTACCACACGTCCAACCACCATCACCACAATTCACCATCAAAACCACCATCGTTACCATCACTATCACCACCACCACTACCACCATCACCACAATTCACCATCAAAACCACCGTCGTTACCATCACTATCACCACCACCACTACCACTATCACCACAATTCACCATCAAAACCACCATCGTTACCATCGCTATCACCACCACCACTACCACCACCACGACCACCATCCTCACCACCACTAAAAACCATCCTTACCACCATCATCGCCACCACAACTACCACCATCCTCACAACCATCACTAACACCACAACCACTACCACCATCTTCACTACCACCACCACCACAGGAGGCCAGGACGGGGTTAGTCATTTCCTGCGTATGATAAATTCGGTGTTTCTGTCTGTATGTATGAGCCAGCTTCCCCCAGTGTAACGGCTTCCCCAGTGTACCGGCCGGCTTCCCCAGTGAACCGGCTTCCCTATACTGGCTTCTTGTATGCCCCCACCACTAGCTAGACCACGCAATACTCGGCAAGCTGCTGCGTCACATGATTACTGTGTAGCCGTCGGCAACTCAAGTGTGGGCCCATTTGATAACTGTTTCTATCCCTCACACCTCCAATCTTTGGAACTTTTAAAAGACAGGGTCATCACTTCCTCCACAACTCGTAAATATTTGCCCTTGTCAATATTTTCCCCTTCCATTAACCTCTTTTTTTTTCAATTAAGGTCCGGCCTTGATGTGGACTTTTGTCCGTGACTGGAGCCTTCAACGTAAAAGAAAAAAACATGCGTACCCTGCCCCTCTCTAGCTCCTCCACTTCCTCCTCACGCGATATTCCGGTCATAACACCGTTATGAAGTCCAAAGTCCTAGTCCAATCCAAAGCATAAGTCACGTGATTTCCTTCCCCTCGTAGAAGAATCGCAGTTCGGCCTCGCCACTTCAGCAGAAGCGCTTAATCATCACAGGTCGCAAACAGCCTCACGTCCAATCACAGGCCCGAGAAAAGTCGACTTTTATAAAGATGGAAAGTCGGCGTGAAGAGACGAAGGAAGGGCGACTGCCTGGTTTAACCTCGACCGACCGTGGCCCCAAGACGCCATCTCTCTCTCTCTCTCTCTCTCTCTCTCTCTCTCTCTCTCTCTCTCTCTCTCCCCCCCCCCTCAGTGCCATCCTTCACCGCAACACGGGAAGGAAACTGATAATATCGACAAGGGGGGAAATTTAAGGCACGGTATAACAGCGAGATAATCCTGCTCTGGAGGCTTTCCACCGGGGGGTTACTGAGGGAGATACAGCGGAGGTTCAACACCCTGCCCGACCCGGCCATCACCACACATACACATCCTCCCTTCACTGACAACTCACACCTCAACACACACACGTACCTGCCTTGGTTACGAGTCCTCATCCTCATTACATCTGTGCTCACCTGAAAAGGAAAAGACGCATTTAGTTTATCGCTAAGACAATTCTTAACTACGCCTGACACCGGCTTCACCATGCAACACTGTAATCAATCACCAAAATACGATCGTGTAATCAGCAGCACGAAAAAAAACACGGTTACGCCATCTTAAATCTACACCATACGACACAAAGTGTATTTTCCCTGACGTGCCCTGTTCTGCATACCTCAGCCGATCTGCACCAAAGATGTATTTACTGTTGTGAGGCAACAGCAAATAGGTACATATAAATGTCTATATATCCACCTTTCTATATGTATGTTTTGTATATCTATTTAGATATTACTTTACGTAGGAATGAGATCCAGAGTTGATGGAGTATCAACCGCTGGCATGTCGGTACTCAAAGGTTTTTTTTCCCTAAACTCGTTCTAGAATTTTAGACCTCCATGTTTCTCTTCCTCCATGAGGACCCAGATGTTTCCCTGTCGATTTCCCTCTGCACCAAATCCTCCATTACCAGAACTCCTTCCTCGTCCTCACGCCTGATGTCCTGACGGGCACACCGCTTGATGAAAGCACAACGTTAACTCCAACGCAGGTTCTGATGCTGCCAACATCTCTCACCGAACCACGATCGGGGTAGTAGTCGTCAAGCATCTCTTAAGTTTCGTCTCTTGCCACGTCCCTAAACTCTACTGTCTCACTCAGTAAACTCCAGCCCTCTCGAGGGGGTGTTGGACCCACCGAGCAAGCTTCTCTCTCTCTCTCTCTCTCTCCTCTCATAACACTCAGCAAGAACCTGTTCTAAATATTCTACGTTGACTCAAAATCCTATCTTAAAATTCCCTGTTTCCTGGTAGGAAGTTATCATCATAGGCACCTGCTCTGCGTTTTCCCAAGGCTCTTTTAAAAAAAACGGAGCGCCATCCACTCCCAAGCACTTAACAGGCTTCATGCAACACTGAGACGAGATTTTAAGAGCCGCTTTTGAGAGTGAGAGAGAGTAGGGGTGGTTGCCAGTTAGCACTTCCTCCTTACGACGCGCTTACTTGATAGAAACGCGAAATCTTCCTCGTCGTAAAGCTTTGTGCAGGACGATGCGACCCCTTGGACACGACAACGACCTGGGCCTGTTACGTGACCCTGGTTGGTCCGTCCCGTCGTGCTGAAAAGGGTAGTACCGTCAGGTTCCGTGCAAGGGTCGTACACCGACGTGCTCTGAGGGTCGTAACGTCGTGTTCAAAGCGTCGCAAAGTCGTGTTCCAAGGGTCGTGCACCGTTGTGCTCCAAGTCTCGCAAAGTCGTGGTAAACGATCATAGGGAATAGGACTCACGTGCTGCACAGTTCTTAGTCTCTCTCCCTCTCTCTCAGGATCCCACCCAATCCTTACACGGGGGCCGGCCGTTCCTTGGGCTTGGGGCTGCCAAGGACGTGCTGAAGGGAGGCCATCCTTGGAGGGGAGGAAGGGATGTGTGCATCTCTGGAGGAGAATACGTCCCCCAGTTGGTGCTAGCGGGAGACGGGGGAGACATTCTGGGAGTACATGGGTGTGCTGGAAGCCACGGATGTTGTTACCCCTCAACACAGGGAGGCCAAACACCTTCAACTCCCCCACTGTTTGTAAATCCTCTCCTGCGCCCGTAGCTCTCTCCTGGGGTTGCGTGTGAGGGGAGATGATGTGGGGAGAGACTCAGGACGTGGGGAGGCAAGAGGGGAGGAGGTAAAAGGTCATGGAACGGTAAGAGAAGGGGACAGGAGACATGGATAAAATGATAAAAGGAATGCAATGCAACGATTGCAATAAGGAAGATGTGGACAGATCAGAAGGCAAAATGTGGCACGTCTCGCCACCTTTACCAGGTTAAGGTGTTACAAGATTTCCCACAGTATCTGGATATTCTCCACTGGATATTCAGAGACATGTGATATACCTCAGTGACTTACATATATGTATACCTTCTAATATGATTATTTGTTACCCATTTTATTCTAAAGCAAAGGAATCTCCAATATTAGGCAGAGGACCTACGGTTCTATCTGTAACGAAACCAAGAATGGAGTGAGCACAATGAGCTGCTTTAAACTAGAGGCAGAAAAACATTGAGTCATGTCCTTGTCGAGGAGACTGAACTAGGCTTGCTGACACGACCCTCAGAATTGGTTATGTCATCAACACCACCCTAAGAACAGGAAGGGACCTAATATACATCCCTGAGGTACACCCCACCAAGGCCAGATGTATGATGTATCAAAAACCTCTACTAATTCAGCGATTATTTTTTATGTTGAAGGCTCCAATCATGGACAAGAGTCCACATCCAGGCCGGGCCCTAATTGAAATATAGAGAGAATTATGAAACAGAAAAAGAAAAGACAAGGGAAAGTATTTACGAATTTTTGAGAAAGTAAAAAAGACCTGTCTCTTGAAATGAGCCAGGTCATAGTTACTGGGAAAGACATGAGAAGGTAGAGAGTCCCAAACCTTTGACGTGCAGGGAAAGAAGCAGGTATCAAAACGGCCTACTCTTGTTTCCAGTTCAGAGTTAGGTCATGTTCGAGGAGTTGAGGGAGGAGAGAATGCACTTTAAACTCACCTTTTGCA